>JAVFBZ010165688.1:15379-32746 GCA_032466195.1 Katharina tunicata
TTTTTTCAATTGGATAATTTATATAAAAATGATAAATTGAAGAAAGAAATGAAATTTATTTATAAGTTACAAATATCAACTTACACAGATGTCGAATGCTAATAATATTTATGATATTGCTTCAGAACTTGTTAAGATAATGTGCGAGTAAAATTATATCTCCAGCGGAGTAATTTAATTTTCAAAGAAGGCGTTATTTGCAATGAGTATGACAAACTGTTTTATAGAGATGGGTATTGTAGTCCAGTACTGGTCTTGGGTTGGTTTAGATGACGAGAAAGCTTAAAAGTACGTGCCTATCATAATAAGAACAGAATAGAACGACCTCAGCGATTGAATGCAGTACGTGCAAAACCACACCAGGAAAGCATTTAGACTGTTTTGAAATATTTGTCTCTGTTCGAACCTCTTTGTCCTCTTTTAGCTTTTATTTTTACTTTTATATCTGAGGCCGACAAACCTAAACGGCCGAATAGGTCTTGCCTGAAACCCGAGGTGTGAAAAACAAAGACAGTCCGTTTACAGGATATAGAAATAGGAGAAGTGAAAAGGGAGGTAATCCATTTAAAAGATCTATCGTTACTAACATTTACAAACCACAAAAACCTTTTAAATATCAGAACAGAAGGTCTCGTTGAGAATTGAAGTTATGACATACTGCGATATACCGGATTCGACAAGTTTTTATCGCCTTTGTGTGCATTTTCACACTTGGAGAGATACCTTTTTTCATCCGAGTGGCAAAAGATTCTTATCTGTTTCCACAAATGATTCCCAGCGAACCGGAATTTGGTGATTAAAGAAAAACAACTTTCTCTTAGATCAGATATTGTATTTTAATATCTGAATTTAATCAATCCTCATAAAACCTAAGGAATTTCAATTTATTTATTTAGCTGTTTGTTCGAGGGTATTTCACTTATATGACGATTACTTTGTCGGCACATATTAATAAACGCCGCGATCTCCGGAAGTTTTTTAGATCCAACTTTTAAACAGATTGCAGAATTACCTATATACGGCTGTTATTGTAAGTATTTACATTCGTAAGGTTTACATTCACAACACTTTTTGCGTTTCAGGGTGTTTATGTAGTCAAGCGAAAACACTTCTGTTTAGGTTGATAAATTTTATTTAACAATTATAGCAATAAAATATAATGAAAAAAAGAGGGAAAACGTGAGACATTGTTTGGTTGCCTACATTTTCCGATGTTGATTCACAGAGATAAACAAACACGAAGACTTCTAAAAGTCATAGTTTTCAGGGGGTTTTCTCTGTGAAGTATGCCAGTAAGAACAGCACTTTGCACACAAAGATATAATAAACAACGAAAGTAAGCCACTTTTCCAACACTTGTACAAAACAAGAATATCTAAAAACGGAGAATATTGTATCAATTTCGAAAGGTTTATGCATCTTTTGTTTTTTCTATTATTTTCATTAAATCATTTTTTGTGAATTTCGATCTCAAAAAGGCCAAGGAACATTTGTCTGTCTAACCTAAGGAAGTTCTACTTAAGTAACGTTGGTCTGTTATCTCATTACCAGAAAAAGCCAGAGAGGAAACCGATCACCCCAAAATCAATAGCGTTGGATTTTTACCATATTAGGAACGTGTCACGAGTGGCACGAGATGTGTCAGAACGCCACCTCGTGCGGTCAATCGCTTTGATTGGTTATTCGGCGGGATGCTGAAATGGACGCCCAAGGAGCCGGACTCCATTACTGGATGTAGATTTCTTTCCTGTTTGTTTGAGCTTTCTCCCTTGGCTGGTACTTTTAATGGGATTGTTTGGCTTTGAAGGTTTCGACAAGGGATATCCTGAACATGATCAGTCCCGAATATCCGCCAAATTGAAAGCTACCTGACTATATTAATTGGGAAGACTTGGAGCTAGGGCACATGATCATTTAATAATGTCAAATATTAGCCAATCTCTTTACAGTCCGTTCTGTACGTGATATTTCTGGACGCTGGTCTAATGGCCTATCAACTGCCGAACCAGCGAAGGCCCGCTACAACTCTATTCATATAATTAAGTCTGTCGGTTTCCTTTCTTGGAACCTAATACTAGTCAGATTTCTTTCAGTTCCAAACCAGACTACTTGACTTCCAAACAGTATCTGATCAGTTGATAGAGATACTTCCTTATTTAAACAGCAATTAAATCAGTCTTAAACTAAAGATGTAGAAGAATTAGGTTTTGTTTATTTCCAAACAAACTTTTATTATATCTGTGTATGTTCGAAATTAAACACAAGGTAAGTAGGTAACTAAATATTATTTCTGTGAAAATTTGTTTTTTTAATGAAACACTCATAAAATGTGCATACAAGGTAAATAGATAACTAAACATTATTTATGCCAACCAAAGAGATTTTATTAATTTAATAAAAAAAAAAATGATAGTCCTAAAACACTATTTGTTTAGTTCAGTAAACCTGTATGTATTCTGATTGTACAGCGTGCTCTTAATGGTTAAATCTTTATAAAATAGAGAATCAAATCATTCTCCCTACCGTGGTGTTTTCGGCTCTAAGGTATTGACCGGCCATCTTGTTGTGTACATAAAAAATAATTCATGCGCGCAGTTTGTGAGTAGGTTAATTATAGCTGATAAGGTGGTACTGCTTCTCAACTTTATATGTACTTTTATGCCTTTGACTGACTTACAATTTAATGGGCCGTGTGACAGCGATTTTCTGCGTTTAATTTTTAATCAGTTGGCAGTAAAATTAAGACTATGCATTTGCCAGCGCACTGTTTTTTTGGCCGAAAAAGTTCCACGACAACAAAGATGTCTTGTCAAACATTGACTGTGTTTGATATTAATGCATGTAAAATCAAATGAGAATTGGTATATGAGAAGCCATTTTATCACTCCTATCTTTATTTCACATATGTATAATTCTTTTTAACATGAAGGTTATGTTGAATTATTTTTCACATATCTGAAATTCTTTCGAACATATGTAGAATTCTTTTTTACATATGTGAAATAAAGAGAAAAATGATAAAACGGCTTGCCATGTTATGGGTACCCTTATTCATTTTCTGACACAATGCCTAAATCCTAATATTTGTAAGTCAGACACGATTGAGATGGTCCTTCTGATTGGATGAAACTCTGACCCAAATCTCGCGTGACTGCTCAGTTCAAGTTTTCTATTTATTCGAGTAAACTGTCTTCAGCTGTTATTTGGATGTCATTAGTTTTCTGTAAAAGTGAGTTTTCTGTGCGCATATTAAATTTAAAAAAAATATATAAAATAAATTCGACAATAACTTGCTTAGTATTGTACAGTTGTATCTGAAATGAAACATCAAAGTTTGTTTTAACCTTTGTTGTTGGCAGGGTTACGGCGATCCACTCACGCATTACTAAGCGAGGATTGGGCGCCCCAGAAGCAGTCCTCCCGGCCACATACCATCTTCCAAGAGGGACAATAAAACTGGCGTAACGACCGCCACCTAGGTCAATCAACGGCGGATCGGTTGACTTGCTGACCACAACAATGTGTCGGAGGCTGGTTAGACGGAGTACTGGTCAGTAGCTATGCTGATTGTCCACGCTGGGCGGCTTGGACACGCCGGTACCTGTGGTTATGTCTGTTGACTCTTTCACATACCGCAGTTCTAACTGTCAACACAACCAGGAGAGGCAGAGAAATAAACACAGGCCATTGAGCGTCCTGTGGAATTACCAGCCACTAGACCCCTCCTTCCGATTATGGATTTGTTTTACTGATTATGAACTTCAAATATCTCTAATATCGACTATTTTATCTACTTTTATTTGTTTGAAATTGTGCTCGAACATGGGATATAATTCCCATTATTTTCAGATATTCCAGTAGTGGTTGTTCTCTAAAAGCGCACCTCTCCACAGTTCTTAGACCTGTCTGTCTAGCGAATCATTATACTCGAGTAATTTGATCTGATGTCACTTTTAACGCGCTACTTGCTGTGATGGTTGAAATGTCTTCTTTATACACCAACCCTGGAATGGCTGAAAAAAAATTCGACCTTTGTCTCAACAAATTAAATCAAGGATGGCACGAACATAAAACTGATAGAAGACAGTTTGCAGTGGTCAATATAATAATGTGATTCAGTACTTCGTCAAAACGACAGATGGATCAACAGAAGTTGAACATTTTTACCATGTGTGTATTTCAAATCACCAGCTTTGTTTCGTTTATCTTTGGTCCAGTGAAAAACAAAATTGATAAAATATGTCATGAATGAAAAATGTGATATTGGGACAGCGTTCTCAACTTGTATTGCTGTGCTAAAATGTGCTAATAATACAAAACTCGACAATAAATTGTTATCAAAGTAACAGTTTATTGGGCAATACAAACAAAAATCAAATTGTTTATTGAAATTATTTTTTTAAATACATTTTTTGACGAAAGGAAGAGTATACAAAATGCTTATTTATATATAGGTTGGCCATTTGAAAGTCGTTAAATCAACATAATCCACTGGGTAATTGTAACAAATTTATTGTTTATTTCGGCGGGTTCAGTTTTTTCAGAGATTGGTTGCTAATACCAGATCAAATCACTGCTGGTGGCTTACAGAAGTCTTTCGTGAAATCTAAGTAGTGTGATTCAGCCTTAAATTTAACAGTGCTTTGGCCCTTCAGGTGTGGCGATCTTCATATATTGATTATATACACACAGCCACATTTATATATACAAATTAGCTGATTATCCATTCAATTGTATCAAATATCCAATTACTGTACATTTAAGTCTAGTGGATAATAACTTTGCTTGCTAAAGTCAAAGAAACAGGCAGAGTAAACTGTGACAAAAACAATCTATACAGAATATTTGTTTGTGGGAATTCCCACGTGCGTAATGATTTGATAATAGAAATAAAATAACTATGTTATCTTTGTTCATGTACTGACAATCGTATGCGTATTTGTTTAAACGTTCTAAAGACCTATTCATTGTATACCCTTATTAAGTTTTTTTCTGGTGGCTGCGGAGATAGCGACGAGGTTTCAACCCGGTTTTCTACCATTCACCTGCAGCACAAAGTCGCCATATAGGTGAAATGCTCTTGAGTACGAAGATAGACACCAATCAAATAAATAAATACAAAAATAAATCTAATGACATACATTTGCTGTGATTCAGACTAGCAATTCAAATCGCATATTTTTGATAAAGCTGTTTGCTGACGATTAAGCTTTGTAATAGTTTTTCGTAAATCGATACCTTACCAAAATGACAAAACGACACGAGTTAAAAATTAATATAGATTCAAAAAATGTAAATCAATTGTTGAAACATTGTCTTGTTCTCTAATAAACGAGCAATTGTTCTGGAGATAATGTATCGTTTGTTTCGCTAGACAAACGGCATCGTGATCAGTTACACATCACCAACGATATATATACATATTATATTTTGTATATACATCGCATACGCTAGGACAGAGGCCTCGGTTCCGCTCTAAAACAAATAACAAAAAAAAATCCACATTTTCCTTGAGGGGTAGAATCAGCGAAGCAGTAGGTTGATTTGTTAGCTAAATTGAAACACCGTGTGTACTCTGAGACGGGTCTATATTTGATTTTCTATTGAAATTTGTGTCAAATGTTTTGTTTTAATAAACTTCAAATTGACAAAGGGTTAAATCCAAGCCCGTCTGGAGCCAATATACATATTTGATAATGAGAGCTAGTTGACTGGGGGAGATATGGGTTCGTCTGAGGATTCCGAGTTACGCAATTTCTGCCATAATAACCAATAGTTATACAATCTTATCTCCTCTTGTTTATTTGCAAACACTTGCGTTAAATCGGGTCAATGAAATATAAATATGAATTCAAAAATATTTGTGTGCCATAAAAGACCGTATTGTATTTTCAACGGGTATTGTCTTGAATATAGTTTCATTTGATCCAATCTAATCTTTGTATAGGAATAGAGAAAAAGGGTATGATCAGATTTATTTTCTAAGTGTTCAACACACTAAAGGATATTTCACTCATAAGGCCAATTTGAATAAATGGTGTATACACTACTCAAATTCTCTTCTCTAATATAAAGGCCCCAAAGTACGCCCCATATATGTGCCCTACATTGAGTTTGGCGGTATCGGTATAGGGCAGAACAATATATCTTAGCAATATGGATGACAATATGGATGATAATATGGGCGCCATTAGACCTTAAGTTATCTTCAGTTTATGTCACAATTCTTTTACAGTTTGTAATACCACTTATTCGCCAGTTAATACACAAATATGTACAGCTCAATCCAAGCAGCACAATTGGATGTGTAATTATAAAACCAAATGTCCCAATACAACATTTTGACCTCAAAATCTCCATTTAAATAAGTTTAAAAGCGATATTCCATTCGACTCACTATAAATGCCAGGTGACACGTCACACTGTTCTTTCTGTTTGAGGATTGGTTGCACGAATTTATTTATCTTTTCGGATATTTACAAACATACAACATATTTTCCACATTTTTATCACAGGTACACAAGTACATATAGAGTTTGGAAAAAATGATCTCTTTGGTTACTCGAAATACTAATTTAACTCAATTCTGCGATGTATTACCGTAGAGAAAGATTAGCAGCATTTACCGTTAGTTCTATTATTAGCCTCTGTAGCTCAGTCGGTTAGAGCGCTGCTAACCAGAGACCCGAGTTCGAATCCCGATGGAGCCAAGCAAAATTTTCTTTCTCTACATTTATACAAAAATATATATATATGCCAGTACCAGATTATCAGAATAACCAAAAACAACAAACACATTTGTGGGTAATATCTAGATAAAAAAGAGTGTCCCCGCTTAAAAATTCGTTAGTTCTACCGTGAGCCTCTGTAGCTGAGTCGGTTAGAGCGCTGGCCCTGCTAGCCAGAGATCCGAGTTCGAATCCCGGCGGAGGCAAGCACAATTTTCTCTCTCTACATTTATACAAAAATATATATAGTCAGAGAAAGATTAGCAGTCTTTACGTGGATAAAAATTCGTTCGTTCTACCGTGAGCCTCTGCAGTTCAGTCAGTTAGATTGCTGCCCTGCTAGCCAGAGACCTGAGTTCGAATCCTTGTGGAGGCAAGACATTTTTTCTCTACATTTATAAAATATATATATAATCAGGAATGATTTCTGAATTGAGATTTACATCCAATAGCAAAGATAACATGTCTTCTTCTTAGTTGATCCCTTGGCAAATAACAAAACTTACCAATAACCAAAATCAATTCGTGGCTAGTCAATCTGTTTGCGTTTTATTTCTGGCCAAAAGGGAACCCTATGTCTTTAGACGCTTGGTTTGTAACAGAAAAAATCAAAACCACGACATGCCGGAAAACATATTGGTGATTCTACTTTGTGATACTGTTTTATAACAGATAGAAATAAATAGAGAAAAACGAATCACAAAAAGCTCTTAAATAATAAATTTCCGACATAATGATTATTAGATAGAACACACTGGGTCAAGAATCCGACAATTTTATAGAAACTTAAACATTAATTAAAATTGTTTTGTCAAGAAAGATTTGATTCTTGGTGATAAAAACAACATCTTATCATTGTCAAAGATATGCAGACAGCCTACCAGAAAGAATAAAGTCAATACGATTGCAGGTTATATATCTTTCGTGAACAAAATTGGTTTCAACTTGTTTTTGTTATTATTCAAATCACACAAGTACATGACTTATTTTGTGATCTTTTTTCTTCGTACATGAACAAATGAACAAAATTTTGAAGAACAAGTTCTTTTTTGCTAATCACTGAAGATAATCGACACTTAATACACAAAAGAAAGGAATGCTGCGATAGGAGCCCGCGTGTAACTCTGACCATTAACATCATTATTGTGACATCATTTTTTTGTGTGCGAAAATGGCGGTTGGAATCTTGAACATTGTTGGGATTTATTCAAGACATTTGTTGGATTTTACATATGAATTTAGTTATTGATACTGATCTCAAAATGTTCTTCATTAAAGCATCGGCGACTTCATATGACCGTCACGATCCGTTAAGATCGTCACGCTTAATTCTATCATTTAAACCGGCTATACTGTTCTAAACTAGAACAACATCGAAGAAGGGCGCTGGCAGACAATTGTACCTGAATTCAAACAATGCTAGTATGATAACAGACTTAAAATATTGTTTTGTATGACAAAAAGTTTGTTGATTCACTCTTTGTCCTGATTCTAAATTAAGATTACCTAACGACGTCCAACGACCGGGTAATTATAACAAAAACAAACCCCGAATACTTTCAAAAGAACAGATCGCAACAACCCCTCTGAATCACTGAAACAAACGAGTCAGCCTCGTTCTGTTCTGTATTAAACCTGTGAAGAGCAAAAATGTTTCTAGCTTTCAAATTATTATTAGGTCAAACTCGAGGGCAGGCAACATGTAGGTACAAAAGGTTGAGAGAGAATGGTATCAAGAACTAATAGACAGAAGAACAGGAACAGATTCATGTCATGTATCATCCATTACCCTGGATGTTTACCAAACTCTTTGCGTCTATTATTCTTAAAAAGCTAATGTAAACAAACATTTAAGTACAATTCATGCGATTATAAATAGTGAAGAGTGGGCAGGACTAGAAGAGACAGACAAGATACATTTGTTTACCTCAGTCTCACACGTCACAAAGCCAATTGGACCCAGTCGGTTTCATTGGTGTATCCCGAAACTACTGTCATCCCCGACACAATCAACCAGGCTCACCAGATTCGCCGTATAGACCAGTAACAAAGTTTGGACATAGCCTCCCAGAGTCTCTCCCTAAGCCATCATTCATGTAGTGCCACATGCAGATCATTATGCAAACTTTACCCAGAAGTTAAGGAGTTTTAAAAAGTATTGCTCGTAACCGCGATGAGTGGTTGTCAAGACGCCAGTTTTATCAGACGCTGATGGAGTGAGATCGTTTCCCCACCAGGGGGCGCGCTGACCTATATTTCTCTTAACCTGTCCACTTTCTATAGTAAATCGAATTGTTAGGACGACAAGTTCGTATAGAGAGTTAAAAGGGAAAGGAAAACTAGCCAGGGAACACGTTAGGATTTGAAATACGAGATGGAGCACGAGCCCGACGCCCAAAGGTGAGTAGACCAGGCTTCTTTTACCTCCCCGACCCAGAAGAGTTCCGAACGTGCTAACTTTTCTCTAAGGTGCACGTCGCTTTTACTGAATAGCTTCTTTTACAAAATTGAAACAAAGTTGTGTCGTGCCGGCAAGACTATGTCAATAGCTGAACAGTATTTTGGTTATAGACCAAATGCATGTCATAGTCCGATGGTCCGAGTTTATATTCACGATCCCTGTAAGGTGATGGGAAACGTGTTGGTGAGATGATCTGTGATTTATTACGTGTGGAGTTTAAAACCGTTAAGTTAAGGCTGGTTAACTGAAGGTGTTCACGAGCCTGTTAGAATAGAGAAGGGATAGATTACAAAGGATAGCCTGCTGTCCAACAAACACTGTGTACAGGCGAATACTTGGAGGATTTTCAGACTGCATTGTTTAAGCCCCAATAAATATTGACAAGTTTGCCTATTTCTTTTCGACATGACGTCCTCGGCCGATCCAGGCTATCTCTCTCTCAGAAATACATATTGCCTTCAACGAGTGACAGGCACTTCTATGAACATTCACGGCTAACATCAGGAGTTTGTTAATAGCCATCAAATTAAAATGCTAATTCCTTAAGAAATTATAACTTAAATTGTACGTTAGTGTCTATCCCAAGACGCGGCATTAGTTTGTGTGTTTGGTTGACATAGGGTTAGATTGTGGCTCTTCCTATCAAACATGTCAACAATTGTAAACCAGGTACACTTTAAGGCACGCGGGTTTTGTGGAAAGTTTGAAATTCCGCTATCAATCAAGCTATGTGCATCGCCTATAAAACTTCATTGTGTCTGTCAAATTGTAGGAAATGTTAACGTCAAACGTACGATTCCTCAAAATAATTCGTTATAATTAGATCATATATATCGTATAAAGTTTAATTATTCTATATATTTAAACGCAATTTATAATGATAAAATAACAATCTGTAAATCCACAATATAGGCCGATAGCCTAACATTCAATCGTGCCATTAAATAATTCTCAGTGAACTAGAGTTAGTTGTATAAAAATTGTAATATTTTCATTATATACATGTATTTAAATCTGCGTTTACTGTCGTATGTTAATGTGTTTGTCGCTGACCGCCATTAAAAATTCAGACATATATGAGATGAAGATGTTTTTACTTGATTCTCAGCAGGTGGCAGTTCGAAATAACACCGGGTTATGTTGGGACGTCACGTTATTCTCCCCTATCACTTTTCCCTACCGTCAGTCCTTGTATATAACTCTATAAATCTCTTTACTTTCCGTATCTGATGTCATTATTTTAATATAGCCTGTTAAACATCATTGTATATTCCTATGTTTTTGTATTCTGCTTTTTGTCTCTTGTTCAAAATAGAAGTGTTTTAATTTTTTTTCATGTACAAAAACATTTTAAAACAGATTTTTTCGCTTTTGCTTTTCTCTTCAGAGAGTTATTTTGAAATGCTTTTATAAGCGCGTTACATTATCCTTTAGAAAATGCAGATTTATCAATTAACAGATATTTTTATACATCAAAGTTTTATGTATTCTTATCAAGATTTATTTATAATATTTTTGCTCATTCACTTTATGAAATAAATTAAAAACGCTGATGACAAAAATAATACAATATAAATTTGCAAGTAAAACAGATTGTCTGTGTTTATATGTCTACAGGATTAAATCTTCAGTGATTTGTTTTCGAAAAAGAGTTATTTTATTTTTAAGATGCTTGATGCATTTAATGTAAAATGAACCTATAAACATCTGAACCTTTAAACCTTCAGCTCACAATTTATTTGAATTTAAAAATATTTTATTTTCATTTTATGACAAATACTAAATTTGCTTTAAAAATTTCATCGGCGAAGTTTTAAATTCGTTATAGAGCCTTTGCCCTTTGAGATCCATACGTTTAGATATGCGGCGCCATAGTCTAACTGCCTGTAAATATCATCGACAAATTGTGTGCGATTCTAGAATGTTAAAGTTGTTTATTCACTCGTGTTGAAGCCCTCAGAACTGTTAATTAATGGCCGTCGGGCTCCATGCTTTTTCGACAAATAATATTTTAAAATCAATTTTCAAAAAAGCCTTTGTCCATTGTTGCCAGCTGGGTTTTAACATAGAAGTTTATTTTTCTTGAAGACTTATTTAAACACGATACATTTGTGACTCGTGCCCTCCATACTCTACATTTAATAATGTACGTCTTTGTGCGAAAGAATCAAATATATACTTAACAACATCGGTTATCAGCATTTTGGCAGCCTTTCCACTGTGCCTCGTGCCACAAACACTTGAGCTATGTAAAAAACAGAATCTAAATTTGAGCTTCCAGGACAAGTTTTTTAACAAGTTATTTTCGTATTATTTAATAATATTACAGAGATTTTGAATTTGTCAGAAATTGTTAGGTTGGGTAAAAAACCTTAACCAGAATTATGTACATCTTGCATTTATCAGTGAAATGAAAACTTCAACTCCGTTTCTCATTTTTGTACAAGATTTGTGTTTTGGCGCATTGTTTTACAAATTATATTTTGCAAGTTTGCCAGTATTTTATATGGCCAACTATGTACAGGATACCATGCAATGTAAAAGGTATAACTATAAATAAAAAGCTGATACAAATTTATGTTTTTGAAAACTGATAGAACTCTGTGGTACAGTTTTGAATAAATTATTAACATGGCAAGCACAATTTATGACTTCGGTTCTATTTATTAAATCTGGCCCCTTTTAAAATATATAGTTCAATAAATTGATGCTCATTTCGTATCAACAAGTACAATTTAATAATTGTAATTGTCTCGTTATATTCGTTGTCATTCTCCCATAGTTTGTTGACATGCATTTAACATCAAACATAAAAATGATATGTTTTTTGTGTGTGCCATGTAAACAAATCTAATATCAAATCTATAGGTGTGAATACCTCGTGTTAAATATGGACTTATAGATAATCTCTAATATAAATAATCGTTAGAAAGTCATATAAGCATGTATATGTCACGTAACAATACAAAAACACATAGAATAGACTAATCCAATTCTAAAGCAATGTTATGATAATAACAAAAACAAACTACATAATAGTTTAATTAAGACATAGAAATATTTATAAAGTTTCAACAAAACCAGAAATAATAAAAAAAAAAACATAAATATAAAAACGTCTGCTGACAGTTTTGTCATTGTTCAGAATATTTCTGAAAGTTAAAGGACATTTTCATGTCTGCATAATTATTATAAAATATATATCGAAAGTCATAGCAATAAATTCCTCCAACTTTCTGGACATTTTGAAAGTTAATGGGAAGTAAACAAAACCACCGGGATATAAATTGAAACATTTATTTCGTTATTATTCATTTTTATTTCGCAATTTCAGACTGCTGAATAGTTTTGCTTTTGGAAAAATATTTAGTTTAAGTAAAATAGTAAAATAGTAGAATTAGCTGTAACAGATTTTTTTTTATATAAACTGCATATCGTTTTTTTATTAGGACATTAAGATTAAAATATTCATGCTAACAGTTTTGTATAATTAATTGATACAATTGATATATACTTTTAATGGAGTTTCAATAGTTTATTCATAGAGCATTACGGTTTTTTTTAATTAACGAATCACATTCTTATATTTTAGATCCACAACTCCCAATTGCCTCAGTTTGATGAAGGTTAAAATTAATCTTTTAAATTTATTTTGCTGAAGCAACAATGCTCGCAATAAACACAATTCCCCTTTAGTATTTGTATGTTGTTGCAGTCTGGGTTCTTTCAGTTAAAACTTTGTCCGAGAATTCTTGTAATGCAACATCCCATCCCTCTGGCTGAGGGCAGTCTGTTGGGGGCTAACATTTATACTTTCATATTTAACAATGGTGAAAGTATCTTGGCAATATCTTTCTGACAGAGCATACACTTAAGGCGTCTTTTACATTTGGTTGAGTTGTTGTCACTGCTTTTTGTGGGAATACACCGCCGTTGTATAAGTGAAATACTCTTGAGCATCATTCAGTCTAATGTGACAACACTAATGAACTAATTCCAAATATAAGATTAACACGGAATAACAAGAAAAATATTAAAAACACTAATAATGTTAAATAACTTGACAATAATATATAAATGTAGATAAAAGAAAAGTTTGCTTTCCTCCACCGGGATTCGAACCCGGGTCTCTGGCTAGCAGGTCCAGTAATATATGTACATTTACAAGTGTATGTCATGATAGCAAAATAAATAGTGCGGCGAAATAGCGCACATTCTACTAAAATTGAACTGGATATAATATTTTGTAATGAATTAATTCTGGTTGTCAATTGATATCATATTGAAATTGTTGGGGATAATGAATAATTCTAATTTCAATTAAAATTTAAACAAAAAGCCTAATTCTTATTTGTATTGGGGTATAACATAACTACGTCCATTCCCTGCTGATTAAACTGAACAATGCTGGTTTCCTATAGGGAGTTGTATGGGTGTTAAAGTTGGCCCTATCGTATCAAATACGGGGGTATCAGTAGCAGCGAACGACTGGCGCGATCAACAAGCGGTCCGAGCCCAGAAGCGTGCGCTGGGCAGGCTGATTAACCGTGGACACTTACAATCGGCTAGTCTTGTTGATCGCTCACGTCATGAAGACACCTTACCCGGGTTCTCGTGTGCTAACCACCCCACCCTTATCACACCTAGAGGGCTGGAGACGTGTGAAGTTTCCAGGGATTCCGTTTTGTTCCCGGGTTAAACTTTTAATTGAACAAATAAACGAAAGGAGATGCTAAAGGTGGCCCTTTCGCGAGTTAGAGACCAGCTTCCATAACCAAAATAACACTCGTGTCAACAAAAATTAAAGAGGGGTTGAAGAGGGTAATCTGAAAACAAACTTCTCCATCTGACAGCATATAACATTGGAGGTATTTCGTCTCCCTGCCTGATACCTTTAGCACATTTAGCGTCCATCCAATTTCAAATTGTCCTTACAAATAATCAAAATTCCATATACTTGACACAGTGCTTTTTGTAAAAATAAAGTGTTTGTCATTTTATTTTGCGGTCAATTTGGAACCTTTTTTAAAACTTTGCAATGAATTTGTACTGAAAAATTTAAACAACCGGGTAGAGTAACCCTTCAATATGTTCCACAAAACTACACTAAAACTGAGAAAATTTCGGAAATTGTATGTTTAGACATTTTGAATTAACGAGCATTCAATAAGGTTAAGAAGAGGGTACATTTTATATATATGGTACCTCTTTATATTATTTATATTATAAATAATGTATTTTTCGTAACCATTGAGCATTCATAGACAATTTTGTAACTTCCTGTTAATAAAATTCCAAATTCTAAATGCCAATGTGTTCCACTGATGAAAGATGTACTTATGTGTTTTAGTTCAAGAAAAAACTTGTTTAATTGTTATTTGCATTCCGTTTGAATTCGTTGCAAAGACATTGTACATATACTAGGTATTTTTAAATACCTTACACAGAATGTGGTACATATGTACTGCGCGGATAAGTTTTTTGAAGGTCTCGTTTGGTTGACCTGCGCTATTTTTCAATACACTGAGTTTAATCTGTTCAGCCCAGAAAGTAGCATGATTTGTTAGGAGAAGTTTCCGCGAAGACTGTTCCGTGTTATTCTCGTACTATAGTAGGCCTTACTGAATCCAAACCGTAAAATTCACTGAAGTAAATTTAAATTTAAATTTAAGGCGCAAGTAAGTAATATATGATGACTTCTTTTTTGTGATAAATTTGTGTGACCCGACCAACAGTTAAAATAAAATAACAAAAAATATCTTTTGTCATACAATATACTCAGGATCGCCATGATTAAAGCTTGTACACATTCATTTCTGTAATAATCCATACGACAATTCACTGACAAATTTATAGGTGGTAAAATTTAGAACCTATTTGAAACTGGCAATATATGTCTTTTATTGACTGGTCGTGTTTGATTAACTCTAGTATTTATTAAAATATTACGTCATTAATTCTTGCAAGTAATTTTCACAAATTTGTAACGCTGGTTTTAAGAAGAAAAAAAAGGATGATTATTTCGAGAACTCGGACATTATCCGCCAATTTATTTCTTGACCATCTTTAATCCCCAAAGTTATATTTGAAAACCGTTAAGAAGTCTTGAACATATTTACTGTCAACAAATCTATAGACCTTTAACATTGTCCGTATCATATAAGCTGTCTGCAAATGAAGGTGTATTAACATAATAGCTGGCTTGAAATACCTCAATTTAGTTTTGTTAAATATATCAGATATCTAAAAAAGGAAGATATCCTTAAGGTTTTAGGGTTTGATATTCTCGACAATATGATTTCTGAAATCTTTTGAGTTGTTAGTTAATCAGATTTTGACAATAGTGCACATAGAAAAATTTCCCATTAAACGACAATTAGCATTTGGATAAGGATATAACATAGAACATCCACATTCGTGGTTTGCAACGTTTGTGGGGAAGTTTTACCGTAGATAAAGGTTATGGCCTGGGCTTTAAAAGCTGTTTTGGACCAATAACACGCGTAATAGTGTCATTTTCCCGTTTTGAAAATGTACAGTTGTTGTTGGACATGCCTGTGTTGATAACATTACCAATAACCTGGCGACCTCAAGATTTAGGTAGGACCATCGAAGCTCATTTGCGGCCCTCGAGGTTTCGACATAACTCGACATTGCAGTTGTCGATTTTGACAACTCGAGATCCCAGTCAAACTCTCGAGTTGTCGAGTTGTCGATTTTGACAACTCGAGATCCCAGTCAAACTCTCGAGTTGTCGAGTTTCTGACATCATCAACTCGAGGGGCTAATATTGTTATAGTCACAAATTTTTTCAGGTGAATATACCACAACAAGAATCCTGACCAAATGCGCTCTGAATCTTTTATTATTTATTTTTCTATGATGTTGCTGATGACCTTTTATCAAATCTTTACGAATATATAGCGTTAAGTGCGAATGACGAAATATCCATCATTTTATTTTGAATAATTTATTTGACATTATATCATGAGATTTTCAAGGTTTACTATTTACAATGTACCTTTGTGTCATTAGAAAAGGTAATCAATATTTGTCTATTTATAGATCATAAACTTCTATGTAGAACATGCTTTTGTTAGGAAAATTTTGCCGACTTAGATTTGTATGGAACCAACACCCTTTACACACAGGCACGAACTCGTCACATAGACTACTCAGCATTATTTCCACGTATACTTTGCCTATGACATATGTCGTCATTATGTAATTAACAGATGGTTGGGCGAGAGCATCCTGTGTTCTTTGACCTAAAGGGCATCTCGAAGTCCTGTATTTCGTCCTGTAAATGTACTGCGGTGTTTTCTGTGTTGACGGTGTCGTTCGGGTGTTTTGCTTTTCACCCACTGGGCTAACAGGCCGTCATATGAGTGAACTAACTGTAAAGACGGCGTTACACCTAAATCAGTCAAACAATTAAACACAATTATTGTGTAATTCAATTTTTGATATAAAGAACACTTATCACAGATTACAATTAAAACTTAATTCAAATGCGTTACTTATTGCTTTTTCTTCAGGCGTATAGCCTCAGTTTAATTTTAATGTCAAGGGGCAAACACTTCTATTTTACCAGCTTACAAATCTTTAGAAACGACGACCCTATACTCCGAAGCCGTATTGGGCTTTCTGACTGCTTACTTGCAGATAAGAGATTAGATTGACGTGGCAAAGCAGTCGGCACGAAACCCACACATTTCCTACCTGGAAAGATTTTACGAGAAAATCCAAAGATAAACTGACAGATTCGCTGCCTAATATTAGGTCGGTGTTTAGCATACATTATATGCAATAGAGGGTAATCCAATTGGAATCCTGTCTCGATACTTGCCGAACACTTTACGGTTGACGGAGGTCTTCACTGAGTTTACATCGGGCTTAACCCCACTCAAGCTTAATCCTATAGAATGACATGGGCAAAATCTTAAAAAAAGACCTTAAACATATGAAGCCTTATAACCAGCGAAGTAACATTTTAGGAAAGATTTGAACGCTGCAGTATTTTATCTAGTACGTTAGTTTCTGTATCACACAAGTACATGTTCATCGCAACAAATTTACACTGCCGAGTGTAGGCATGTTTAAATATATAAATGAAACCACTGGTAAAAACTTTAATCGTCGTAGAGCACTTGTTCCCACGTAAAATTTGACACCAAC
>JAVFBZ010165689.1:0-17120 GCA_032466195.1 Katharina tunicata
TACTAATGGAGGAACAGACACTTCACATCAGTGTGTTTCAAGCAGTCATACTAGCTTTAATAACTAATGGAGGAACAGACACTTCACATCAGTGTGTTTCAAGCAGTCATACTAACTTTACTTACTAATGGAGGAACAAACACTTCACATCAGTGTGTTTCAAACAGTCATGCTAGCTTTACTTAATAATGGAGGAACAGACAATTCACAACAATGTGTTTCATGCAGTCATACTAGCTTTACTTACTAATGGAGGAACAGACACTTCACATCAGCGTGTTTCAAGCAGTCATACTAGGTTTACTAACTAATGGAGGAACAGACACTTCACATCAGTGTGTTTCAAGCAGTCATACTAGCTTTACTTACTAATGAAGGAACAGACACTTTACATCAGTGTGTTTCAAGCAGTCATACTAGCTTTACTTACTAATGGAGGAACAGACGCTTCACATTAGTGTGTTTCAAGCAGTCATACTAGCTTTACTTACAAATGGAGGAACAGACACTTCACATCAGTGTGTTTCAAGCAGTCATACTAGGTTTACTAACTAATGGAGGAACAGACACTTCCCATCAGTGTGTTTCAAGCAGTCATACTAGCTTTACTTACTAATGGAGGAACAGACACTTTACATCAGTGTGTTTCAAGCAGTCATACTAGCTTTACTTACTAATGGAGGAACAGACACTTCACATCAGTGTGTTTCGAGCAGTCATACTAGCTTTACTTACTAATGGAGGAACAGACACTTCACACCAGTGTGTTTCGAGCAGTCATACTAGCTTTACTTACTAATGGAGGAACAGACACTTCACATCAGTGTGTTTCAAGCAGTCATACTAGCTTTACTTGCTAATGGGGGAACAAACACTTCACATCAGTGTGTTTCAAGCAGTCATACTAGCTTAACTTACTAATGGAGGAACAAACACTTCACATCAGTGTGTTTCAAGCAGTCATACTAGCTTTACTTACTAATGGAGGAACAGACAATTCACATTGTATAGTTGTGTTAGTGTGGGTAATGACTGTTACATTGCCGTCATGTAAATTCATATGATATTTATGAATTATTTCTTGGCTTTGTATCATCATATTGTTTACCGGAAAGGCTATTTCCGGCCAAACAGAGGTGGCTTCTTTTTTGTGACAAGATAAGAAGCTTATGGCATAGAACATAAGACTTTTAAATAGATGACAACTAAAGTTCTGTTTATTTTACTTGCAACGCTACGAGGGATGGCTAACATCGTTTTCAAGCATGATGATCGTTAAGCTGAAAGGGAAGTTAATTAGCACTTAAATCTTAACGTCGCAAGTGGAACAAACTCAAGTTGACAAGCATACTGTCTTATGTTCTTGTGCCATATACACAAACATTCTGTGTCGCTCCCTGGTAAATTTGTCAACGGACGCCTATATTTTGTCATTTTGAAAGTTTCACTAAAAATCTGGCATTTAGCAATGTTGATTCCCAATATTATATACCATCTCAGCACATATTTCCAGTTGTATTTAAACACAACTATACTGACCACCAGCTTACATCAACTTCGACCAGACTTTCGAAATAAGTGTCAAGAAATGTTTGGAACGTATAATACTGGCAATAGAACGTGTTAGTCCGGACCTGAGTGCTCTCGTACGAATTCTAACTTAACTTTAGATAGAAATGACCATTTATTGAAAGCCTTCTTTCATACTCCCTTCTATATTCGACGTTCTATATATGTGAATAATTGGGGTTGTATACGATATACGTAGCTGTTATTTTTTAATTTGGTAGTAGCCGTATAAGTCTATATCTAAGAAAAAAACTACTCAAACAGGTAGCATCTTTAAGGTTAACTGGTGATATATTTTAAACGCAAGCTTTTGCTGTCATAACATGAGAGCTTCTTCAGGTGTCTTTTGTAGCATTCGAATGAACACGATTTAAGCGTTATTTCCTGACTAGTTTGTTTGTTATTGGGTTATGATTAGTTTTTCTTTTGTTAATTAAAAAAAACATATCAATTATTTTTCGTTCTGTAGCGATTTTAACGAGCATTCTAAATTTACCCAACGTTTGTCCTTCAGCGCATTTTTGGTGGCCGTGGACTTGGCCAATTCATGTAACATTCGTTTCTGTTCCTCTATGTCTTCCCCAAACAGTTGTAAAATATTGCGAAAGGCCGTCTGTGGTAGAGATGGTAGGATTCGGCTGAGAATTGCCCTATTGGCCGGTGTGCACCATTTCCTCATAGAGGAACAAGGTATTTTACTATTCAAGAAAACATCGAGGTCTGTTTGAATTTCTGAATCTGGGCAAGCCTTCCTAAAATCAGGTGAATCTTCCAGACTGTATGTGGAGATAATTGTAGACGAATGCCGATATCCTGTCCGAACGGAACGACCGCTTTTATTTCTTTTCTTTATCGTTTGCTTATCACTCTCTAACATCCAAGGTTTTGTAGCCAGACAACTGTACCATGGCGGCATCTGTTCTTCACGGCTCATTACGGACACAGCTCGTCGTAATCGTGGCTCTGGTGTGATCGGAAGATTAGTGTGTGCTGACATCCGTCCAGAACTTTGTCGAGATCGTGCTACTGGAGCAGAAAATGCTAGTCTGGATCCAGAACTTTTGTTGGAACCATTATAGAGTGGAGCACTTGGAACCCGCTGGAAGCCCTTCGTTGTTGCCGGTCTTGTGGCAACCGTTTTGGTGCTCATCGGAACAATTTCACCACAGTTTTCTGCGTCGCGATCGTCTGAAGGCACCATTGGTGTGTTTATCAAAGAATGCTTCTCGCTGGTAGCAAATCGAAAATTATTCTGACCATCAAATACATGTCGGATGAAAAATTGTCTTTGGGTCCAGGAGACGATGTTCGTCCGGTGTCTCTTAGCCGATTCCAACAAGACTGTTTGCTTTCTCATTTCTTTCTCCAGAGCAGCATTGGTAAATAAAATGGTCTTTGGAATTTTGCTGTTTTTCGCTAAGCGTTCAACACTTAGTCTCACACCACGTTCGTAGACTCCCGCCAATTCTTCCTCTAGATATGGACATGTCATTAATTTGGAGATGATTTGTTGGTTCGTTAGAACTGAGTCTTCCCTTACTTTCTCTAGGCGGATAGATGACATCCTGGATTCGAAGTTCCGCATATACCAATGTACTTTCCACCTGCAAAAATTGAAAAAAAAAGTCTTTAATAAGGAGATTTTCGTTTATAATCTTAATGTAAGTCTTATTGGTTATATACAGCCTGATTCATGCTGTTGGTAAAAAAAGTTTTAAAAACTACACAAACACATTTATCGATAAGGGATTATTTTACATGTTAAAAATAAATAAGTTCGGGAATGATAGAACAAAGCCCATGCAGTAAAACATTGCAAATAGCTAAAGTTCGTATTTATTTACGTCCTACCCTGTTCTCTCTCTGTAGATGGGTAGCCTAAAGGGATGTAGAGTCTATAGCAACGGAACTGGGCTAGTTTTCAAACGCACATGTAAGGTTCAATATGTTGGGTTTTTAGGCCAATTGGTATACAAATATTAAGACTAAAAGGGTCGGTTAAGCAAATTATTGAATTAATAACGACCGATGACATCGTACACATTTTCGAACTGGAGCCTATGTTTTTCACACTTTTCTTGAGCCATTTACCAATCATAATGCTCTAAAAAAATTATAAACTTCTTTCAGTTACTTTTGAGTCTAATAGAAGTGGATATTTAAAAGCATCCTAGCACGAATGAGATATTCAATAGTGATATATAAAACAATGTAGTATAGTAGTACACAGAAGCTTTGTTTATACATAGTGGTAAATTCTTATAACAGAGCATATTTGTATATAACTGCACATTTTTCTGGTTAGATTATACTCCTACAAACTGATACTATATATACCTGTATGTTTTACATTACTTTTATAGGTTGATATCCGATAAGTTTGAAGACAAAAGCAATGGAATTAACGCCTAAAGGTTGTGATGTTTGGTTGGCAGCGTTTTTATACTCCAGTCAATGATGCCTGAAGTTGAGGGAATAACGGGAAAGATGTATACCATATATCCTGAATTTAAATACAAAATACAGTCAACGAGAGAATATATATGTGGTAAAATGGATCTGAAATATGTTCATATATATATTTTTGTATAAATGTAGAGAAAGAAAAATATATAGACATACACGTACCTTTGAGGCTGAATTCAAGTTCTGTTTCGTTAGATGAATTACATATATGAAATATAGATCCATCAGAAATAATGTATTGAATACAACGTCAAGCTGGCTTGAAAAGTCAATGTACATATTTCAACATGATTATGTTCAATCGCTACAACATCACCAAAACCTCATGTCGAAACCGCATTAAAATACAGTTAATCTGCGACCTGATTGAAAGGTGAGGTTGTTAAAGTCGATTTTAACGACCGGTTTGTTTGTTTGGTCACATTTCCACGACATAAATCATTGGAAGTATTGTTATCCGGTTGAAGTAGTTTAGGACCTATATAGCTGGTGGTATTTCGAGTGCTGATTTTATTGCTGTGTCTTGAAACACATTCTCTATGTAACATTTATGACACTTGGTTTGGATTTGGACAAAAAATAACCAAGACACGTGGCATCAAACAAAGCAAGCATCTGATAATCATGTCACTGCAATGTAGGCTTTCGTTTGTTTTGTTTTTTATTGAGGAAAGAAGTCGAACGATACCGCTAACAAAAATTGTATTCGGAGATTCTACATTATTGTTGTAATGTAGAATATATGCCGCGTGAAGAAAGTGGCCAACACCAATCTTATAATAGGTGAATATAAGGGATTTTGTATCGTATATCATCAACGGTGGTAAATCTCCTATATGGTGTATATGACGTATATTCACTTTCTGTGCGTTGAAGGCAAGAATGTAAGCTCATAGCGGCCACTAGCGATCTCGCTCAATGGCCATGCATACAATTATTTTAGAAAAACGCGAGATTTAATATGTAAATCTCGTGGTTTTTACGATCCTTCATCTGAAAGGCGAGATTGAGAGATTTAACAGTTAAACTTCGCGTTCTCGCGATCTCGCCTTCTCGCTCCATCGACGTTTGCACTTTGAAGAAAAAAAAGACAACACCACGAGATTGTAATTTAAAATCTCGTGGTGTGTAAATGTTAGTAAGGATTGAGCTGAGGAGAGAGAACGTGAGATTTAACAGTTACATCTCGCTTACATCTTGCAGGTCAAATGCAGCATAAGAAACGGAAGCTCAAACTTGTTTGTATGCAATCCTTACCTTTAGAAACAAATAAGTTGGAGCTTCCGATTCTTGTGCTGCATTTGACATTTAATTGCCCTTTCACCTTTTAAAAACAGAAAACGCGAGATTTAATAAGTCTCGTGGTTTTCACATTCCGCCATCTGAAATGCGAGATTGCTAGATAGCGCAATCCCGCGTTCTCGATATCTCGCCCTTCTTAATATGAAAAGAATATTACTAAACACGTGATTTTTTACTGATAATATCGACTTTTTGCCTTGTTTTCTTTAGACGAGTATACACGAGTTCTCGAGAACGCGACATTGCGACATTTTACAGCAAAGTCTCGCTCCCTCGTGCCCTCGTTCTTCTGATAATAAATTTGAAAAACACGAGATTTACATATCTAATCTGCAGGTTTGATGTTTATTACTGCAGGCCAAGGGGCAAGGAAGCGAGAACTCGAGAACGCGAGATATAATGTACTTAATGTATACTTTATTCATGAGGAATGTTTCCTCTGACTGCGGGCGCAGCTAAATTTGACTAATTTTCTGGTGTTATTTTTTTTCCAGGTTTCGAGCTGGAAAATAATAAACTTACAATATTGTTATGAATATTTATTTCTAGATTGCATCGTCAAGGTGATATTTATCACGTTTCTCTCTTTTTTATTAATGAGCAAAAGGAAAAGACTTTCTATGAGTGGAATCTCCTAACTATATATACTGTCAGGGTGATTTCGCCGTGTTGCGGAATCTCCTAACAATACTGTCAGGGTGATTTCGCCGTGTTGCGGAATCTCCTAACTATACTGTCAGGGTGATTTCGCCGTGTTGTGGAATCTCCTAACTATACTGTCAGGAGGATTTCGCCGTGTTGTGGAATCTCCTAATAAACTATACTGTCAGGGGGATTTCGCCGTTTTGTGGAATCTCCTAACAATACTGTCAGGGTGATTTCGCCGTGTTGTGGAATCTCCTAATAAACTATACTGTCAGGGGGATTTCGCCGTGTTGTGTAATCTCCTAACAATACTGTCAGGGGGATTTCGCCGTGTTGTGGAATCTCCTAACAATACTGTCAGGGTGATTTCGGCGTGTTGTCGAATCTCCTAATAACCTATACTGTCAGGGTGATTTCGCCGTGTTGTTGAATCTCCTAACTATACCGTCAGGGTGATTTCGCCGTGTTGTGGAATCTCCTAACTATACCGTCAGGGTGATTTCGCCGTGTTGCGGAATCTCCTAACTATACCGTCAGGGTGATTTCGCCGTGTTGTGGAATCTCCTAACTATAGCGTCAGTGTGATTTCGACGTTTTGCCGAATCTCCTAAGTCCTAACTTTATACCGTCTGGGTGATTTCGCCGTGTTGCGGAATCTCCTAACTATACTGTCAGGGTGATTTCGCCGTGTTGTGGAATCTCCTAACTGTAATGTCAGGGTGATTTCGCCGTGTTGCGGAATTTCCTATAACTATACTGTCAGGGTGATTTCGCTGTGTTGCCTCAGAACCTATACTGGGTGCAAGTACCATGCATAATTTGTTTTATCATGACATCATTTATGTAAATAATGTTTTCGACGAAAGGAGATGTAGAAGTTTCACTATAAAGTCCCTCTATCTCGGTTTATGGAATATACCCCCGTAGATAATTCTACAAATGATACTCACGAACTCCATTCAGTCTACTTTTTCGCCCAACTTAATTCCCTTTCAAGTAGACAGTGCGACTGTCCATTAATGAACACTTCCTCTTTTACTCTACAATCCATTAATGTTGATGACCTTGAGACTCTTTGCTTCAATCCAGTAGAGCTCAATGACTTAGGCTATAGGTGTACTTTAATTGATGACAATTTCCAAGAAATCAATGAATGGAATGATCTTAATAGTCATCAATCCAACTATCATTCTGAAACCACATTTAATCATAACCTACAGTCTCTTAGTCCCTTGTATGACCGTCACTTCTCTGTGCTTGACTTGATGAAATGTTATTGTTATTATCCGCAAATTACTAAACCCACTCGCGTAACTGAAAAATGTTATCTATCATTGTGGCAGATAACATTTTCACTAATCTTCACAGCGCCTTTAATCCTTCTCACCAACATCACTGGCCATTTTCCTGTCTTCTCCATTCATAATACTAAACCTGAACCCAAATCTCCACCCTAAACCTTCCAATACCGTCAAATAACACCTCAACAAAACGAAAGTTTTTCTGAAAAATTTAAACACATTAGTTGGGAAAGCGTGTATGAACAAGATAATGAGGAATCTGCACTTAATTCTTTTAATGATATCTTTACCTCCTTGTATAATGAAACATTTCCTATTACATATTGCACCCAAAAGAAACATAGGATAATTAAACCTTGGATATCGACTACATTATTAAATTCTATCTATGTTACAAATAGTCTCTATAGACAACATCTGCGAACAAAGAATACTACTGATAGTGAAATGTATTGTAAATACTGAAATAAATTAAATAAACTTTTTGATACAGCGCGAAATTGTTACTTTGAAAATAAATTTAATGATGTTAACCACGACATCAAAGGTAAATAGAAGGTCCTTAACCAGCTAATGAACGGAAATATTCGCTCTTCATTACCCAAAACATTTACATCAAACGGAGGAACAATATCAACCCCCAAAATATATCCAATATCATTTCTTGGATACCCAGTTATATGTTACTTTAATTTTGACACCCTCACTACTATATATTGATATCAAGGCCACCATCTTATCTTTAAATTATACTCTCCCGGACTCAATGGTGTTAAAACCTCTAAAATTAGTAGCTGATTATATCTCTGAACAGCTATGTCATACAGTTGATGTCATCAACAGGTTAATGTCATAATTTATGAACAGTTTATGTCGTAAATTTATCCTTCGCTACTGGTTTTGTACCGGACTCTTTAAAACAAGCCAAAATTATTCCGGCATTTAAACATGGTGATTCCACAAATTTCGATAATTATAGGACCTACATCTATCCTGTCCTCACTTAGTAAGATATATTTACGGTTAGCTGTCAACATGATAACCAAGCATCTAGAAAAAAAATACTACCCTCTCTCCTAGCCAACACGGATTAAGATCCAATCATTTAACTACTCTTGCAGTTTGTCAATTGTATATAATGGTCTATCTCTGCCAAAGAAAATAAACAATTTACCGTCTTTACTTTCCTTGATCTATCTATAAAGCGTTCGATATTGTTGTTAACCATGAAATTATTCTCCTTAAATTGCGCTTCGGACACAGGGCATATAAATGGTTTAAAAATATCCCAACGAATTGTCTTCAAACGGCTCCTTCGCAAACTGTCTTTAATCTTTCTCTAATATCACATCAGGTTCTATCCTTGGCCCTAATCTCTTTCTTATTTATATAAATGACATAATTTCTTCATATGATGCTCTTAATTTTCTTATTTATATGCTGACGATACATTGGTTATCTTTTTTTCTAGCAACCCAGAAGAAGCAATTGTGCAAAATTGGTGTACACAAACAAACTGTCTTTACACATTAAGACAACTAAATTCATGCTTATTAACCCGTTCTGCAGATCTCTACTTCCCGATCCCCATCAGTAAAAGTACATATTATCACATTAGAATATGTTCATGTATTAAGTTTATCGGCGTCATCTTTAATCACAAACTGACTTGGACAAATCATATTAATTTTGTATGCAGCAAATTATGACAAAACAAAGGAATAATTAAACAACTCTCTCGCGTTTTTGAACAAAGATGTACGAGTACATTCAGTTGCGGATTTAGAAGCGGGGGCGCAGGGGGCTTCCTATGGAGGTTCCTAAAAATATTTATAATTTTTAAAATATTATCCCTAAAAACGAAAAGACTATTAGCGGTCACTTTCTAAAGGACACAAAAATATTTCAATTATAAATGTGTATATTCAAGTATATAGTGTCAGTGTCCGTGCACGGACTTTTTGCAGGCCTCGAAATTATCGTCACTGGCATAACCGAAAAATCGTTTACGGCAATTGTGCAAGAAATGCAAGAATAATACCTGGATTATCTTGGTTCCACGGGAAAGACAGCAAAGATGGCATAATATATATAAAGCAAAATAAAATAACCCCTACTATACATTTGATTAAAACCTTAACAGTGTACGTATAACTGCGTTGAAAAGCTAGATGGTACTTAATGGTTACAAAAGCTCCTAATACTGAAGACATTTTGTTTGATATCTATGTAGCCATCTAAAGGAAAATGTCACATTATAATACAAGGCAGGTTTATATATAGGCTACAAGGGACGATATAAAACAGTTCGCTTTGCAATAGCAGGAGGAAAAAAAATCATGGCCTCTATAGATCAGCTTATAAATGAACGCCACCTTTTAGTTTGTCTGTATACTTAATACAGGTTCAGTTAAGTATGCCTAAGTACCGATGTTTTCGTCAAACAAAAGGAGTAGCTTACGAGAACAAACGTTACGTAAAATAGCCAATGGCAGCTGGCAATAGCAAAAAGTGGAATAAAATTATCAAGGGAGGTAATTCTGTCTACAAAAGCGGCAACTAAGTTGTCTTTTTTTTTTTTTTTTTTACATTATTCAATCCGGTCGTTGTGTTTTGTTTACTTTAGAAATACCTAAACTTCAGAAAATTGATATACCATTTAACTGTTGTTGTGTCGGCCGAAAATTCCGTAACTGCCAATTTTAAAAACGTATCAAATAAAAATTTAGAATATTAAACCTTAGCCTCTTAGCCATACAACATGTAGAATAGGGTTGTAAAAGTCTGTAAAATCGTTACATAAGTGAAATAACCTTGAGTGTGTTAAACACCAATCAAACAAATAAGTTTTTTTGGACGGAGGGTCTGCTAATGACAGTACCCTCTGATATTAATGAAATATCAGGCCTTTACTCAAATGACACGACTCTGTACGCTGGTCGAGATAATTCTGAATAGTCATATATATACCGGGGTATACATTATTTCGCACATTAATGGTCCATATGTACAGGGTTCCTTTGCCAGGGCTTACTGTAAAGATTCTTAGCCTTTATCTGGTAAAACAAAAATCGTTCCCTCTATCGTTAGCCTCTGCAGGTCAGTCGATGAGAGCGCTGGCTCGCCTATCCAGAGTCCCGAGTTCGAATCCCGGCGGAGGCAAGCAACATTTTCTTTCTCTACATTTATACATACTAGAACCAGATAATCAGGATAACCCAACACAACAAACACATTTGTAAGTCAAAGCAGTAAAGAAATTCCGAATAGGTCCATACATGTAGTTTGTCTCAATATTTCTGCTTTATTTAAGTCATCTTCAGGAGAAAAATAAATTATAAAAGAACTGTGGCATATATACTTATTTGACTAATCATTATTAAACAAACAAAACTATGAAATGCATGTAGTGGAGGATCAGAGATATTTTTACAAGGGATTTGGTGTGGATTAGAAGGCAAGGACTCATATAAGTAACATGATGAACGTGACGAGATCAAGTAAGAGTAATGGAACTCTTTTGTAGTGGGAGGGGTGAAAACAAATTGATACTAAGTTGACGACTTCTTGCTGTAAATAAGATGTGTTAAAAAGTTTCCAGCGGTAATTTAAATACTAAAATCTAAACGGGAAATAGTTAAGATATTTATGCGGAAGGAAGCTACCCTTTGAACTCTAGTTGGTACAGGGTCAGCTGCAGGTTCAAGCGATTGGATGGAACTGCATGCTAGTCTACATTTAGTACAAGTAGTTCTTTAAAGAGATGGGCAGCTAAAGATTTAACTGTTAACAAATAAAAAGAGTTGCTATTTAATTTAGGTTTCCAATGCAAAAAAAAAAAACAGCATTGAATAGGATGCGATGCAACCAACTATTCAAGTTGACAGCGCAGCCATGGTGGCCTTTCCATGACGACGTCATTGGGATAGCTCTCCAGTTGTAAACTGAAAATCTGTGAAATCGAATGTCGTGAAAAGTCAGCCAGTTGTAAATTTACAGTCTCAGGTGGTGACTTGTACTGCCTGAAACAAAATTATTATAGCACGCTTAAAATAAATATTTGCGAGCTTTGTTATATTCTCCAATTTAATAATACAGTTCTTTGCTTTTAAAGGCAGGCTATATAGGCTAATTCTTTGCTAGTTCGTTGAGGGAGGCGTATAACTTGCAGAAGTGTCAACCACCTAGATGTATGAAAAGGTAGGAACATGTAGGAATTCTGTATACCCAAATTCCAAAGGTATTCCTTGGATATGAAGCAATCACAGGATTCAAAGTAACAAGGCAATAGACGATTAAATCCGACAAAATCGCACAAAAACTTAGCTCACTCCTTTTCTCGCATATATGATCTGTGTATTCATCTGGCATCCTTTATCCCTTTGACGTCACCAGAATGTAGTCAGCTGACCGCTATATGTTTTCTGATTGGCTAGAGCTCTCAAACATGGCGCCTTTTTTGCACTTTAGGATAAAAACTTAAACTAAATCTTGAGAATCCATTGGTGGCGTAAATATTCTCTTGTGGGCTTCAAAGAATGAAAAGTTTGCACTTTGGTCCAAATCCCCATATAAATCAAATGGCAAATGTTTCAAATATTTCGACCATATTTTTTATAAACCAGCATCCAGTCACGCACATCTATAATTCTAATGTGTCCATATATCATACACAAAATTTCATTAAGTTGAAATGGCAGACACCCAAATAAAATAATTTTTTGAAGATCACCCTTTAAATTAGAAATTTAAATTTTATTTATACTATTTAAGTATTAATGACCGAAAAACTATCAGAAGAGGTCCAGAACATTCTCGAAAACTTAAATTTTGTTAAAACCTTAGCAAATCATATTTTTTACAGTAAAAAACAAAATGAAGGGAAATGTGCATATAACAAATGAATCCTGCACTCGGTGAAACTGATTACACCATAGCTGTGTGGACTGCATAAGCTGGAAGAATCGAACATCGCTCATCAAAGACAGATGGTCACACTTGAAAACCGTTCTACATTGAATAGCACAGCAGAGAAGTTTTCACCAGTAGTTTATGTCTGGGCTTCTTATTATTTGTGCCACAATTCTAACAGAGAAGACTGAAAACACTTCTCAATATAAGTTTTATGTTGTTGTTTTTCTTATAAAATTTTATTTATTTGTATTTTTGTAGGCTTGTTGGTTGGTGCAAACAGTAAGATAAAAATGGACCAGGCAACACTGAATAGCATAGCGCTCAATCTGGATATCTATTATGAAGTGATAGATAACTTATCTGAAGGGAATAAGATCTATCGAGGCCAGATTACGCTTAAAAACAATAGCCCTCATGCATTAAAATGTGGGGATTGGGCGATTTTCTTTTGTCAAATGCGAATGATCGAGCCTGATATTCTTCCAGAAAAAGACTTTGCACTTAATACAGAAGCTCAAGTGACCTTTTCTCATATTAATGGGTGTTTGTTTAAACTTGAACCTGCCAGGGATTTTAGAACTCTTCATAAGGGCTCATCACTAGTAATATCCTTCAATGCTCAGTATTGTTGTGTTGCTAAGACGGATGTATTCCCCAACTGGTACATGACGGCTGGAGGCTGTGAACCAGCCCTAATTCAATCTACAGTAGATGAGACATTAAGCTTTGTCGGTGAATTCAAGAGTTATTTGCAGTGGAAGAGATTTGACTATGCTCTACCAGTGGGTCGTAGAGTGGACTTTTATAACCCTTTCACTCCAGTGGAGCGCTACGATCAAAACGCCAGAGCTAACAGTACAGCCATTCCAAAAATGGTTATTCCAACACCTGTACATTTAACACATCATGGAAATAAGGGAGTTGATATTTCTACTGTCAACTGGATGATACATGCTGACTGCGGCCTGATTGAAGAGGCTGAATACCTGGCAGGTAAGTTATAAAGTTTTTAATTATGATCTATTTACATGTCATACAAGCCAGTTTGAACAAAAACTTGACTGACTGATTATTCACTTGCCACATGCAGCATGACTCAAAAGGCTAAACCCGGCTTTGTTGCATCCCAGTCTAACTTTGAAAGGTGTAAGATTAAATTTAGATAATATTAATACCTTTAGGAATCTTACATATGAATAACTACTTCAGTTACTGTACGCAAAGCAATAAATGTCGGACAACCAAATTTTAAATGATTAAAAAAGTTTTTTGTTTTTTGCAAAGTGTTCTTATGGAGCACTAATAGCATTTAGATGAAAACCCCCACATATTACAGTTGTGAATTCATAAGCGTCTTATGATCCTAAACTTTTAGAAAATATCAACCTCGAGAATGCCGTACATTACCGTATGCTCTGAAGGGAAAGTTTGTAAAATCTAAAATGCGACCCGCATTATAGATTTCACATCCTTTATTATTATTTTAATATGGTATATCGCACATTCTCGAGGTTGATATTTTCTGAAAGCTTATACTTTAGGCCAGACTAGAAAAATATAGAAAACTCGGGTTAATTCGTTTCAGTCGATTTTTGTCAGAAATTGCTTTGTGGAATTGGACCCAGATGTCTTTCATATATTAAAGTAATTAAACAGAGGATTAGCCAAAGCATTAAAACAATTTTATGTTTTATAAAAGGGTTAGTTTCCTTATGTGAAATAACCAACAATTGTAAAGTTGTTGGGTAATCTAATAAATGTCGAGCAAGCGATTTATTGATTCCACATTTCACACTATTTTAGTTCTATGACGGCGGATTCCGTCACTAAATATAAAACTAGTAGCACTTACTTAGCCAAAAAATGTGAATTCTTTTCAAGTGTTACAATGTAGCTTCTTTGGAAAGAAAATTTTCTGTCAGCGCTATAAAGTATGACTTCATGAATAAAAGTTGAGAGCTTCCAACTCGGGGATTTGACTTTAAATGCCAATATTGTAATATATCATATTTTTAGTTTTTTGTTGTTGTTTGTTTGCAGAGAAAACATCTTTACGGATTGAGAATGCTGTTGCCAGTTTGGGACACTCTCCTCAACACTGCATTAATCTCTGCTTGTGTTCTGCAAGTAATATCTTGGAAAATTCAACTCTGAGTGATGTTGGCACTGAGGAGCTGTACGAGCTAATCATAGATTCTGACAATGAGTCTATACTGATAAAGGGCACTGACAAAGCCGGGGTGTTTTATGGTGTGCAGAGTTTACTCCGAGTTCTCAATTCTGATAAAACACTGCCAGGAATCCATGTGATAGACTCTCCACGGTTTTCTTACAGAGGAATGCACATTGATGTCTCGAGAAACTTCCACAATGTGACTCAGATCAAACTGATTTTAGAGGTCATGGCCATGTATAAAATGAACAAGCTACACTTCCATCTCACCGATGACGAAGGATGGAGAATTGAAATTCCTGGATTAGAAGAATTAACACAGGTTTGTTCTTTGTGGTAAAAATTGTCTAAATAACATGTTACTGTATTTTGTCAATTCACAACAGTTTGTCTTCATGTTTAAAATATCCAAACAGAACAGCCATAGCTTATGGGCTTTCTCAGTTTTAAGTGCAGCCAGCTTGGTATGTAATGTTGTATGGCATCAGTAAACTATTTTTTTAAATATAATTTATAAAAAAATTTGTTTGTGTTTTTATCTATTTACTTAAGATTATAACATGCCATACTTTCTATCGTAACGAGTATTGTGTTGAAGGTAATTTCTATCTTGTTAGGTTGGCGGAAAAAGAGGTCATGACCTCACAGAGACCACATGTATATTACCAGTTCTAGGATCAGGTCCCTTTGTGCTGTCCCAATTTTATACTGTGGAGGAGTATAGAGACTTACTGAGGTATGCCAAACATCGCCACATCGAAATTATACCCGAGATTGACATGCCAGGACATGCTCACGCAGCCATTAAAACCATGCAGCTTCGTTTTGATCGTCAAACATCCAAGGGAGATAAATGTGAAGATTTTAGACTTGTTGGTGAACGTACTGGCAAAGATCATCTCTCTGTGCAAAAATATGTAAACAATGCTTTGGACCCCGGTATTGAATCTACTTTTGATTTTATTGACAAAGTTGTAACTGAACTTGTGAAGATGCACAAGGACATTTCGCCGTTGAGAGTATTTCATTTCGGGGGTGACGAAGTCCCCATGGATTCCTGGCTAGATTACAAGGCTTGTTTAGATTTGATCAAATCAAGTAAGGTCAAGAAAGAAGACGATCTAATGGCGTATTTTGTGAGCCGGGTATCACAACTAACCGCTGACCAGGGTTTGAATTTGGGCGCCTGGCAGGATGCAGTGATAGAGGATGACAAGGAAATGATCAGTCGTGGCAAACTTGTTAATGAGGAGGTTATTGTTTATGCGTGGTATAACCGCTGGGAGGTAGGCTCGGCTGACTGTGGAAACAAACTGGCTAATCATGGCTATAAGGTATCTACTGACACTTCTAATAATAGTTAAGTATGTTTGTTTGTACACATGACCAGAGAGAGAAAAGTTCACTCCCAAAAATGCTATCTGGTCTGACACAAACATTTTCCCATTCAAAATCACACTTGGGATAGTTTGAAAGCACCTGTTAAATGTGCTGGTGGTAGTTCAGGGGCTCCCTAAGTCAATTTGGTTTCAATTCCCAAATTACACTGTCTCGTTTAATGGTTTGCCAGTTTCGTTGAGGTTTGTTAACTTACTTAATTAATTTGTCTGGAACACGGACATATATATGGTTAAATTACATGCTCCCTACGGTATACTGTATAACGATCAAACTACCAAAAATTTTCCCAAATATGCATTACGCTTCAATATATATATATTTGTATATATGTAGAGAAAGAAAATTTTGCTTGCCTCCACGGGGATTCGAACTCGGGTCTTTGCTGATCTTCCCTGAGGTCCTCAGGATAACAACAAGAAAATATATACCATACATGTACAACTTTACAGCAGCAAAATTTATATATATATTTTTTTTTTTGGCTTGATCAAAATATGGAACAAGGTTAAAGTGATAATTTTAAATTGATGTACAAGCACTGTAACATATATATTTAGTAAGTAATGGTTTAGAAAATTATCACAGGGCGTGTTAGACAAATACATACATGTACATGTAGTATGCACTATAACAGTCATGATAGTTATTCATAAAATACTGTTGGACACATGCAAAATATCACAGGAGGTATAATACAAATAATATTATAGTAATAATATAATTATAGTATGCACTATAAAAAAAAAAATAAATAAAAAATAAATAAACAAATAAAAAAAAAAAAAAAAAAAAAAATGTTTAGTAAATATTTTGGGAGATATGGAAAATATCACAGGAATCATAATACCAGTATCGAACATAGTCTTAGATATATTAAACAGTTGTGTCTGGTCACTCTGGTGTTGTTAATTGCTTAATATACTGATATATTAATGCTACATATTGCAGATATTAATACATGACACCCATGTTTTTAGATTTCCAATTTTACACGCGTCTGCAAATAAAATCAGATTTCTGACTAAGATGTTATGTTCTCCGTTAAAAGTCATATGAGTGAAATAACCTAAAGTATGGCTTAAAACCTCAATCAAGCAAACAGTAAACTGGCCATACAGGTACATGGTCATATTTGACAAAGCTGCCTGAAGCCAATGAAGAATTACCATGTCTGGAAAAAAGTAAAATGAGAAATAAAATGATTTTTATGTTAGATTTGTTTTCAGTGCAATTGTTTCAGTGCTTAAAGTCACATACATGTTACTTGTACGCACCCAAAATTTGGATTTTTCAACTTATTCTGTTTGCCTTGATTTTTACAAGATTTGATGTTTGTTCAAAAATTAAAA
>JAVFBZ010165722.1:0-17114 GCA_032466195.1 Katharina tunicata
GTAAAAGAACTACAAAGTACGTTGTAATCAACGGTTAATCAGCTGTTAATTACTCTAATTGATACAAATTCCTGTGGATATGGCGTAAAACACCAATCTCACAAGCAATAAATCTAAATAGTAAACAACTTGCACAAATTGTTCAAAACGGACATGTTTCTGAGCGGATCCTCTGATTTGTTTTGTGTGTTTAATTATGAATAAAAAGGTGATCAATGACTTATGCGAGCATGTAAAAGCTTAAGACTAAAATACAGATTTACATTTTTTAAAGAAATTGTGTAAAGTGTAAAGTTTCAAAAGGACATTTTTCCACGTAGGCGATCTTTATTTCGAAGTGGAGATTTTACCTTGAAAGCCCAGTGGAAATAAGTAATAATAAGTATCAACCGGTAGTTTTTAAACAGTCTGTCGCTTTTACTGCGATTTGTTCAATTGCTTATGTAAAAAAAATGAACTTTTCACGTCGAGAAGGAATCGTGTTTTACGTATATATATATTGAACACAGCGGTGTAAACACATTTCTAAATCGGAACAGGTAATTCATTCTTCGGAGTTTCGCTACATGTCAACGTGTGTCTGTTTGTTTGTTTAATGTTTTCTTATACTCTTCGATTATACGCAGATCAACCAGGAGAAACAAAAGTATGCCCCAGGCTTATTAAATTATGTGTTAAGCATTGGCGCCCATTACATTTATATATGTCAAATTATTCGTACATCTATTCTGGCAGTGATTTGGTCAGTGAGATGGAGTTGTCAATCAGAACACACAGAGGTTATAGCGGTAAAATTTCCACAGTTTCGTTGGTTTGGTTTTGTGTGTCTGTGTGTTCGCTGTGTTCCTGCTGATCACTAGCCGTTTGATTGAATTTGTTTCTGACTAATCGACTAAGCGTTCCATATATACTTTTTAAATAAATGTGACAGAAACTGTTGCTTTCCTCCACCGGGATTCGGACTCAGGTCTCTCGGTAGGAGGGCCAGAGCGCTAACTGATTGAGCTGCAGAGGCTCACGAAAGTACAACTGACTGGGAATTTTTAATATAGTCCTATATGCGTGTAAAATGTTATTGTTTTTCAGAATTCAAAGATTATTTTTAGGATTGAGAGCTATTTCTACATTTGTTTTCTTTCTTTCAAAAATGCAATATGTTACATCCTTTCAATATAAAGTGCTAAGGTATGTGAATGATATCTTAAATCTTCGGTAAACGGTACGACTTTAAATTGTATTCGGATTCAGACAGTTGCTGCTATTTCATCAATTTTGAATAAAATTGTTTGAATTACACGTATCTAGTAGGTGCACGTGTATTAGACAATACTCATAGCTTGATTATTCGTGCCGATAACAAGTTTGTGGCAGGTCTATCTCGCATGCCTTTTGCATCTTAATTGGGTTTTTTTCTTTCTTTTTTTCGAAAAAAGTTTTGAAGGCAAATGTACAATTTAGTGGTCCAGAGTGTGTGTTGGACAAATTATGGAATTGTGGAAATTTAATCAGAAATAATCCGTAGATAGAAGAAAAAAATAGCGTATAAAAATATATACATAGACATACTCTCTTCAGTTCAAAATATTACCCTCCCTCCTCACATTCCTATAATATGGGAATATTAACACTATAATTTTATTTTTTTGAACCCATGTGAAAAGTAAAAGTTGTGTTGAGACCAGTATCTCCGCCAGGTGTGAAATATCTGTGAGTATAATAATAAAGATGGAGTATCACTCAGTTTAACACTAATATACCTAAAACCGTAATTAAATTAAATCGACAAACAGCTTCAAGTCACATGTAGGTCTATCAAAAAAGTTGGAAATCGAAAACAGGAAGAATTGATTGAACTGACAGAAATGCAGATTGTGTAAAATGGATGTGTCGACATTATTACGGAATGAATTCCATCTGCACGTAGATATTTTTTTAGCCAACACCGCTCAGTCTAAGCTGGGACATAAGATGTTATGTCCCAGGTCTAAGATATCCAAAAGTGGTCGCTGGTTACACAATTCACAGTTGTTCCCCCTTACCAGTAACAAATACTGTTGTGGCGAGCTTTCATATTTCTATTCTCCGAAAATTCAACATTAATGACAGTTGATTTTCGTACATAGATCTTGTTAACAGTTTACAAAACTGCGTTATTGTGATTAAAGCTATGTCGAAGCTTATTTCTGCGTTATTTGGTAATATACAACACCAAAGAACGGCTGTTAAATGCTGTAGGCAAAATGTCGGTTGTGACGTAAACTGCACCCTCAATGGCTCATCGCACGGAAAGAGTCATGAAAAGCTTTATTCAACAGTTACTGGTTCACGGTTTCCAAAACAGAGAGAGCTGATTTTGGAAACTTTAACTTATTCAGGTGTGCGAATTACAACCGGTGTTTCAAGACAATGTATAATGCAATCAAACGTGTGCTTTTTCAGACCTGTGAATGCTGAGCAGATCAAGTTAACTAAATTGCAAAAAACACTCACTCCAAGAATTAAGCCTATAGATAAACATATTAGGCAAACAACAAGTAAACATGGTAACCTGTACAGTGAGAAAATGTGTATAAATACATATTCGCCTTCTTTTAACACTCTTCAAAGTGCATTAGGAAAATCAAGAGTAGGTTTGATGTGGAATAAGGCTGACTTAGTGAATCAACCAGGCCTAAAACACTTACAGTATAATCAATGCAGGATGCTTAACACTTTAAATTGTATTGCCTATTCTCGAGTGACTGGTCCGATATCCTGTCAGTGTAGTGTGTTGGCTTCCCCGTACAATCTCCCAGCTGAAGGTGGTCTGGGTCAAAAGAGAGGCATGGCTGGTCATAGTAAATGGCAGAACATAAAACATACTAAAGGAACTAAAGATGTACAAAGAGGAACGCTCTTCTCAAAACTAGCGATGAAGCTAAGGATTGCCGTCAGAGGTTTGTCTGATTGTTTGCTTGTGTAAGCTTATACACATAGTTTATCAAGTGATATTAGTATGTGTGTGATCTGTAAGAAAATATGATCAGTATTTTAAATGAAGTATTGTTTTTCATAATAAAAAAATATACATTTTGTACATGTGAAACTGATTTTGTCCTTATCTTACGATAATAGGCTGACACCAAGCTGACAAACTTAAGATTGATAAAGGCAATATCTATGAATTGCTTACCTGATTTAATCAAATAGGAAGGAAGTTTTGTAAAAAATCCTAACAAACATGTTCAGTTATAATTTTTGTTAAGCTATTCTATTTATTTTCACAGATGGAGGTGGCGATGACCCCAAGTTTAACAACCAATTAGCTAGGGTTATAGCTGAAGCAAAGTCAAAAGATATGCCACTTACAACTATTGAAACTGCTATAAAATCCGTAAGTTTCAACATCAGTTACCTTGACTCTTTAATGCTATACTGTGGGTGTTTGTTGAAGGAGGGCTTCCATTGTCCTGGTGCTGTCTGAACTAAGGAGCAACATGATGTGTTGTGGTGTCCTCAATGATTATGTATTAAGTACTTTCTTGTCTTCACTGTTGAAAAGGTGGTTTGCCTTCACACATTTGTCTTGTACACCATCATATTAGTGCAATAGCCTGAAGTATGTTTAAAATGATTAATCAAACAAATAAGCAAACCGGTTGGCCGACACAGTATCTAGATTTCCATAAATTTGCTTATTCAATTTCAAGTAGACCAGTCCTACCTGTTAAAAGTCATACAGATTTAAGGAAGATTGTAGTTATTTTTTTAAGGTTCTATTCTGATCATCAAGAGCGAGTGTTTGGGCCCTCCTGTGCCCTGGTGCTCTCTGAGTTAAGGGGCATCAGGAAGCCGATTTGGTGTGGTGTCCTGTTTATCATCCTGTAAATGCATCGTTTAAGATGGTTTCCTCTACTGATTGGGCTGGCACGCCGTCATATGAGACTAATAACCTTAAGGATGTTTGATTCCCAAAGGGTACAGGTATTAAAGGGAAGTTTTGTGGGGTGGGCTTCTCCACTCTCTGAAATAGAGGGGATTGGGAAGCCGATTTGTGTCTGTTTTTTGTCCTGTAAATGTATTGTGGTGTATATTGTGTTGCCATCGTACTTTATGGTGGTATTCTCTATCGATTGGGCTGGCATGCAGTCATATGAGTGAAATAACCTTAAGTACAACAATTTCTTTCATTTCACAGTTTTTTATTTGCATTGAAAAGCTGTTTTCTATAAAAGATCTGAATTATTGCGTTTGCAGTTTGGTGGCAAAGACAGCGGATCCTTGGTGGTAGTTGAGATGAGAGGGCCCGGTTCCTGCCTCTGGGTCCTGGAAACATTTACTGACAAACTAAGGAAGACGAAAATGGAACTTGCTGGTCTTATAAAAAAACATGGGTGAGTGATTGTATTTTCTTTTCTTACATGAACAATGTTGTAATATGTGTAACTGAGGAAATTTTTTTTCAAAAGAATGTTTAATATTTTTACTTAAAATAATATTTATTGACGAATGTGACATAATTGTGTACATTTACCTCAAATACATTAAACAATGAAAAATTCATAGAAAGAATAATACTTCATATAATACCGCAAACCAAATAAAACAAACCAGATCTTCATTGATATCTGATTCCAGATTATATTCATGCTGTCATACTTAGCACAGGAGGAACATTATCTTCTTTCCAACAGCAAAAACACTAAAGTGACTACACATTTTATGGTTGTGTAAAGTGTTATTGGAATACAGCCGCATATAAAAATGAAATGCCCTTGAGCACGGAGTTAAACTCCAATCAGTCAATTCATGCAGGTGGTTGGTGGGAGCTTCCCGTGACCTGGTGCTCTCTGATAAAAGAGGAGAAAATGTGTTGCGTTGTCCTGTTGTTATTTTTGTTGCCCTGTTCATATGGTGTGGTGTCTTGTATAATAAGGGAATGAAACCCAAATCAAACAAACTAAATTCAGTATGTATGTTATTTTCTTGTTGATTCCTACAACTTTGTCCTCTTCTCCAGGTGCTCACTGGTCGATGGCAATGCAGCTGTTGGAGCGTTTGATAAGAAAGGAATTTTAGAAGTGGATTTGGAAAATCCAGATGAACCAATCAACATGGACCATTTCCTTGATGTCGCCATAGAAACTGGCGCAGAAGATGTGGAACAAAGAATAGATGATGAAGACAACAATATACTAGCTGTAAGTATTTTTAAGGTTCAATACTAAAATATATATAAAATACTCACTTTGCTCAAAATTGTAGGTTGCTCTGGTACTTAACATCCCTTGATTTGGCACACCTTATTTTGTGTGAGATACCCTAGGATAGCTTGTTCAAATCACGTTAACTAAATACATCATTGATAGTGTTTTTTCGTGTGTGCCCTGGAGCTCTCTGGGCTATTAAAGGACTTAAAGAGCTTAATTCCCAATGACTCACTGGTTCTATAAAATACACTATCTTAGGGGTATAAATGGAAGTTTATTGCCTAGCGTGCATGAAAACCATGGATATCGTCATTTTTGGAACAAGTTTCTTTGCATACTTTGTAAAACATTTTTACTTTTACAATTCTTTATGAGACTGACCACATACATGTCTGTTTCTGGGCATGTAAAGTGATATTTAAAAATTTGCTGTTTTGTGCTTTTTTTCTTTCAAACTTATGAACATATTGTAAAATTAAAGATTTTTCTCTCTTGGTTCAGTTTATAACAGATCCTGATGACCTCCTGAAGGTGAAGAAGGCATTGGAAGGGAGACAACTTGATGTGACAAATTATTATTTTGATTACACAGCTCGTGTACCTGCCATTGTGGGTGAAGCTGATTTAAAAAACCTTCAGACTTTAGCTGATAAACTTCATGGTCATGCTGATGTCATGAGAGTGTTTGATAATATCCAGATAGCAGATACTTAAGCGGGTGGTTGGGCAGGAGCCTCCTGTGCCGTGGTGCTGACTGAGCTAGGGGTATCAGGTCGTCGATTTGTTGTGGCATTCCTGTTTTTGTTGTTTTAATGTACTGCATGTCTTCTGTGTTTCCAGCATTGTGTATGGTAGTTTCCTTCATCAACTGTCTTTGCACTCCCCTGTACGAGTGAAATAACCTTTAGTACAGCATAACACCTCAATCAGACATACAAGCAGAGTTCTAATGTATGGACTGAATATCACGTAGGAGCTGCATTTAGAGTCGGTTCAGAAAAAATAATAGATTTTTAGTTGTGAAAGTGCTTCCTGTGTCCTTGTGCTCTTTTATATAAAGGACCAACACTAAACAGATATGTTTTGCTGTCTTGTACATTTATGTTTTCATTGTGTGTTGGTACTTTTCCTTTAGCCATTTGGCTGGCATACTACCATAGTAGTGAAAGAACATTTAGTCTGGAGTAAGACCCAATACAGCAAGCCATATGGTAAAAGTTACTGATTAAGGAGTACAAATATAATTGAAGATAATAAAATAATATTTATATAGCACTGCCGCATAGTTTGTGGTTAATTTTCATTCCGTGTTTTAGTGTTAAGTAATATGTAAAATTTCAAAGTGCAACTGTCAGAATGCAATCAAAGTCACATACACACCCCAAAATTAGAGTTTGTCAAAAAAGGTTTGATTGCCTTGATTTTAACAAAATTTAAACAGGTACATGCATGCTGAAATAAAAACATACAAGGCTTTTCGAGCCATCAGAAGCCCTGGCATAATTCAAATTCAACGTTAAGGGGCTGGCAGTCTTTCCTCATACCTATGAACAAAGCCTTTGATCCCACCGCGGTGAATGACTGCTTTTTGTTACATAACATAACATTTTAACACCTGAAGAAGCAGCCTTGGCTGCAAAAGCTCGTTTCATTTTGTAATATATAGGTTAGTCTACCAAGTGCTATCGTTTTCTATTTGTCTTTTTGTGTTTTTAGACTAACACGGTTCATATTTAATTACTATTATAAATATTGTAAGGGGCGGGCAAATAACCATTAACCGTTGATGTCAGCATCTCAAAGAGTGGCCCAGATGTGACAACAACTCATCCTCATTTAAATATGCTGGGAGAATTTTCAGTTGTTGTTATTTTTAAACTTTACCATAACCTGCAAATCTGGGAGTGGAATTAACGGAAAGCCCCCAACTTTGTGTAAAGAGTCACTGTCTACTGTTGGAATACACCGCCGTCATGTAAGTGAAATACCCTTGAGCACGCCGTTAAACACCAATCAATCAATTACAAACAGAATACGTAAGTTTGGATGCATATCTGTCACTTTAAAAGGGAACTTTTACTACGTTTTTTGAGTGCTGTTCTTATTTACTATATTAAATAAAGATGATTTTATTTTTATTATTATTTTATTTACCACCACCCTCAAGGTTTTGATAACACTCACACAAATTAATAACCACAGAAAGGGCTATCTCTACTCCAAGCTATGACGTACACGTATGGGTAACTTGCTTGCTACCGGCGGCGAATTTGTAAACGTGCATACATTTCTATACAATTTTTTTAACTTCGCAGACATTTTTTGAACACTAGCTAAAGTTCCTAGCCCCTACGTGTACGTCAGCAAATCACTCTTTCTTGATCTATTAATTAAAAATAACAAATTACCACATTTTAAAATGTGTTTCGTTGTTTGAAAGTTTAATTTTATTTATGATTGCTCCCTTTTAAGAAGATGTGAACCACAGACTCTGTAGTTTTTGCGGAAAGGAACAGCTTCATTTAGAGTTTTTTTAAAGGTAAATGTGCTTGGGCATAAATAACAAAAGATTCCTAACTGTGCTGTTTAAGTGTGACGAAGTTGTGTCAAGAACTTCCGTCAAGTATGTTAAGGCTTCTTGGTGTTTACTGGGCATCAAAGCCTATTTTTGCCTGTAAATGTCCTGTGGTGGCTTATTTATGTCGTTAAGAGTGTTTCATTCACCCATCAATTTGGCACGCCAATATGACTTTTCATGGAAGCTGAAATACATTTATTATTACTATTGTTGTAAACATGCTTTGGTTAATTATGGTGGTTAATCAGAACACATATTCTCTTAACAATATGGTTCATCAAAGCAGGTGATTGCGTTCAAGCACCCAGAGCCCTGGTGCTCTCGCAGTTAAGGGCAATCGAGAAACTTTTGTCCTTATTTGTCATGTAAATGTCACATTGACAGACATTGTTGTCCTGTTTTCTGACCGTTTCCTTAAGGTGTTTTCTTTGACCCATTACCATTGTACATATATGTGGGAACCCCGATCAAAATACCAATTGGAATCCTCCCACTGAACGCTTTGCGAGTTAAATTTCTCACGAAGGCAAATTAAAAACATCTCACACCAGATGTGACCACTGTAGTCATGGTAGTGGGGGTATGCTCGTCTGTCTGTCCTTCAATTACGAATATATGTTATTAACCCGATGACCCGTAAACAAATCAACTTATTACTACTTCAAACTTAGAATATGGCCTCCTCCTGTAAAGATGATGGCTTATATTGCATTCCACCAAATTCTGGCTATCATAACGTTTTTTTCTCTGTCATTCAGATATAATAAAGACTTTCCCTTAAAAATGAATTCTCATTGATTTCAGGCTTGGGATGTAGATTCCTCCAGTTTAGATAATATGGTTACCTGGTATATATTTGAATTTGGAACAAAAAAAAACCCAACATAAAACACTTGATAATTATAAAGCAGATTTACTGATTGCATGACCAAAAGTTTTAAATTTGGCTTAGGACCATTTATATCTATTGAGTAACAAGGATTCTCAAAATTAGGTGGAGACAGGTGGATTCAAAATTGTGGGTGGTTCGGATGGAGCTTCCTATGGCGTGGTGTTCTTTGTGACATGCTCTTTGCTCTGGCGTCCTGTATGCCATGGGCTCTTTTTCTGTTGTCATTGTCATTGACCGTGTTTGCTTTCACCTATTGGCACACTGTCATACGAGTGAAATAAACTTTAATTATTATTAAATATTGATGAAATATCAGGATTTCCTTCACCGATAAAAGTGATATTTTACTGCAGTAATAACAGTTTTTGTTTTTATATTTTGTTATTACATTTCGAACAGTATTGTGTCAATAGCTATAATGACGTTACAGAAAGATGTACTACTTTTTAGCATGCAATAAAGGGATGGCGTCGTTTCGGCTGGCTTGATATTTTCTATGAACATAAAGTAAAATGTGATGTTTTATGCTTCTTTTCGTCCCTATAAATAATAAATAGAATGTTACAGTTTGAATACCATTAAATGTATATTGCTCACGTGAAAGTTATAACCCCCTCAATGCTTTGGAATCATTTCCACCGTCACTCAAGCAATATTAATGGTAATTCAGACTTCACTGTGTAATATCCTCTATATAATACAGCGTAAAACCCTAATAATCAGACAAAATAAGCCCTACTCGGGTTGTTTGCTTCCTTTTCATAGAGATTCAAAACGGATAAGTGAATTTCTGTATGACAAATATGAATCAATTTAGAAGAAATGAACTAAGTAAGACCGTCTCAGTGTTATTTACAATTTGTGTGCAATTTTATTGATAAAGATCACCTGTATCTCACAACAAAACTTAGAGCTGTGACCGTTGTCTCATTGTAAAGAGTTATGCCCCCTTTTCAAGTAATGCTTCACTAGAGGGCGTCTTTTATTGATAAAGTTTGTGCCCTTTCACATGTTACATCACTGTAGATACAGGGCAAGAAATCACATCCATTTTACTACAGGAATGTACTGTACAAGCTGTGTATACATATATTACCTATATAAAAAAGCTGTACACAACTTTCAACAACGATATTCATAAACATAACAAAAACAGAATCACAAATGTTGACAATTTCTTTGTCTTAACCCTAATTACGTGGATGACAAGCAGACGATAAAAAATACTTTATTTTTCTCAGCACAATAGTCACAACATTTTACTGGTATTAATAGTAGAGTATAATGACAACCTTTGTAACAAACACTCGTATAGGTTTACTCATAATACACAATAACAAAAACATCTTTATATAAACTTTTCAGTGTAATGTAAAGAATCCTGTTTATACAACCAATTAATGCCACAACATTTAATATTTAGCACCTACAAGTATTACTAAAAGTAAAAATTATGATAGCACAAGAAGTTTGATCTCACATGTATGTATATAGCAAAAATGAAAAATATAATGGAGAAAATACTGCACCACAGACAAATACATACAGGTAGAAAACTTTAAAATATATAAATATCTTTTGACAATATATTTATTACACTGAATTACATTTCCCTTGAACAATCTAATATTAATCAATATATGTATCTTTCTTTAACAATTTGAGAATACATATAACAACAATTGTTCAAAATCAATACAAAATACATGTACCAGTTTTTTTCTTAAACAACATATGTTGAATTATATAAAGATATGAAAAACATATAGCTTTATAGCTTATAGCTTTTCTAAAATTGAGTTATGTTCACAAAAAAAACTTCTTAATCAAGATTTTTTTCTGTGTTTCTTTTTACCTTCTTGTGTCCTCGAAACAAGGTGAATTTATTTAACAGTTTTAATTTTGTTATGTAAAGAAAACTGTCTTCCTCCAGAAAATGTAGTACAACATGTCGTAGGATATTTTTGCGGCCATACTTGACATAAATTATTGTGCAATATTTTATTACTGAACAAGATTTTGTGAAAGTCACCAAATGAGTGGATTTCAAATAAACAGTTATGAATGGGGGCTAATAAACTGCATTGTGCTACACTGTATATATGTACATGTAGTAAATAGAAAACAAAATCTTAAATATAAAATTTAGCTGCACATCAAAAAAATACTATAATAGATTTATTAATTTGATTATGATTTTGGGATTAAATTGCATTTATAGCATTAAACGCAGAAAATAAATACTTTTGACAACAGCAATACTTGGAATGTTTCTTACTTGTTGATTTGTAAGGTTAATGAAGGAAAATATATCTTTAACATGTTCTCTACAAAAACCTTACACATTGATAAGTTGTCTACGTCACAAAATAACAACCTTATTTGTATACTTATAAATGTATTATGCAAGTTATTCAAAAATTCTGTAGCAGAAATGCATGTTATTTCTAGAAATCTTGGGCTCAAATAATTTATTGTTTTAATAGGAGATTCAGCCAGTCTATGGAATTGTTTCAAAATGTAAACAAAAGAGAAGATGGCAATACTTCTGATTGAAAAGTATATAATACTCAGTAAAAATCAGCATTTGACAGTTTATAAAGATTTGATTTGTTTAATTGGATAAAACCAAGATATAACAGCTACTAAAAACCCAAAAAGATTTTTTATTGTAAGCAGTAAATTATGAAAAGTTTTTGTGCACATATTACTAGAAAAACTCCAATAAATGCCTCCCTCTTTAATATATACGTTGAAAATAAAATGCTTTAAAATAAAATTAAATATAAAACATTTTCAGGCGGAAAAAAACAAACAGCCAATGTATTTAATTTTTTTTACACAGAAATCTTTTGGAATGGTTGGGTTATGGTAAACACAGATAACATTAGGGATGGCCTAAATTGTGTTACAACACTTGTTAAAGAATGAAAGAAATTCTCAGCTGATCTGTATCCATGATTGATCAAAAGGAACTATGTTGTAAACATAGAAATTATGTGATTAATGTTGTAAACATAGAAATTATGTGATTACCGGTGTGAATAATGGGCCGTTTATTGTGTATGTTCCATATTATTCTATAATTTTTCAAAAATAATTTTCAAGACTACATGTATCAGCCAGGATAAATGTCCTTGAATTCAACACGGTTTATTTTCAAATATTGTGATTTTCACTGTCCGAAGAACAATAAACAAGGCATGCTTTAAGTTCTATATGCTCAGGTTTAATAAACCATGTTCAATAACATTGGTTTTCTTCATATATACAAACTTAGACATATTGAACATTTGAATAAAATCAACCAAATCGTTTTTATGAAATTGTAAATTTATTCCGTATAGATATCATCCTTCTATACGTAACTAGATCTCTATCTCTGAAAATTGTTAAGATTTTCTAAAATTGGTTTCTTTTCTACAAAACTCTAATACATATAACAAGGAGGGGTTTTAATTGATAACAAAAAAGAAAGCTCACTATTTTATAAAAATACATTTAACATTCTATATATTTATATATTATACATTTAGTTAATGTAATGAGATAAAAATGCTATGATATAAATAATCAGTGTAATGATATTCAAATGAATAAATGTAACCTCGTTTATTTAAATAATTTTGATATGTATATAGTAGAGAATGTATATGCCTACACCTTCATCATGTTTGCACAGTGGAATGAATCTTATCAATAAGTAAATTGCATTCATAAATCGCTTCTAGCAAGTATTTATCATGGAATGAATGAATAACAGATAACTTTATAGCATATCAATTTTACATAGTTTTTATGTACCACACTTATTTTTCATTAGCTTAAAATACATTTTATTAAGAAAATATGAGTTCATTTTGGAAGTAGAAAAGTATACTGATAGTGAAAAAAGGCTAATAATTTTTCTACAAAGGTCAATGTCAATAACCTGAGGTTGGAGGTCATTAGCTAAAGGTCAAGAAGAGAAATGACTCTGAAAAAAAATCATATTGAGAGAAGTCGTTGACAAGACAAATTATATTATGACTTTAGTTTAGAGATTAAACTTCATATAAAGAGGTTGAAGGTTATCTTTGTCGATTTGAAATAACCCCCTTTATGATTTAGCGGGTCAAGGCTATGGATGAATGTCATAATAATGACAAACTCATGGAGACAGAGAACAAGTTTAGAGATTTGGAAAAGTGTGGATGTTGATCAAACAGTGGATTTCATGATAAATGCAGTTATAATATAACATTCTAGTACAAGTACAATACATTGGAAGGTAACAGAGCTACAAGATAGTAGGTCCAATATCCTGCTGCCCAGGCCGCGCCTTCAAAAAGTAGGTCAACATGTCCCCTTTACCTTTGACTTTAACCATTCCACGACATTCAAGGATATAACCCAGGGGGTGAAGAAGGTTATAGAGATCCTGCGTTACCTGTAAAAAAAACAACAAATAAACAAATAATCAAATGTGTGCAAAATCCTTCCTGTTTGTGCCGTTGCGGAATTGCAAGTTCAATTAAATCACTCACCTGGTGAATAAAAAAAGGTATGCTACAATAACTTAAGGCAGTGATTTTTATCTGCTATTTAAAATATTTTGGGGGAAATTACCTTATTTCATCAGTTACAAAAAAAGGGATGTGATATCCCGTTTATCAATGACCTGCTTATCTGGAAACCTCAGATAAATCACAAAGATAAGTTTAACATATCCCTATCACATCAGTAATATACAGCTGAGTGTAAAAACTTGTCTGGTCATATTGAAAACCCAAAAAAACTGACGACCCTTCTTTGTTGTATTGGACTCCATTGGTCCACCATGAAATATATTTATGGAAAGTTGCCTGTAGCTAAAATGGAGGTGGTTTTAGTTTTTGCAAGGTTGTTCCCAGGTTTTCAACCAAACACCCCCTACATGTATGCATCTTGTATATCTGCAATACCCTTTAATGAGTATGGTCTTGCACACCTAAGCAACCAAATAAGTGAGGCTGGAACATCGCCATAAAATAATACATGATTCAGTGTAATGATGACTTTAAAATATTTGGAATGAGGTTAATATATATTAAATTCCAGATCTCCTTGAATACCTAGACAATAAAATCTCCAGCAAACAAACCTGTATATGATCGGGAACACCTGTACTGTCCATTCTACTAGCCACATTAACCGAGTTACCCCAGATATCATAGTGAGGCTTCTTAGCACCAATAACACCTGCCACCACTGGACCTACATTCATACCTGAGAAAAACATAGCACAGATAAACGGAAGCTGTTAAGTACTGAGAATTGTAGATTAATATTGTTCAGCACATTCCGCAAGTGATAACAGTGAGTCCAAATGTACCCACTCAATCCCAAATGTATCACTTTAAATATCACCGGAAAATTTCCCAAGCATCCAGGAGAACAAGTAACCCCTGGGGTCAGTTTATTTATAAAATGTAATAAATACATGTAGCCTATCTCTAAAGGAAGTTAAATCTCGAACATTTTTTTGGCTTCCTAAAAGCCTTTTGTATCTTTCAATATATAAAAAGACTGCAATAAATTGGTTTTACTGCCTTTTGGAGATTACAGAAGATATCATGCTGACGGATACACCCAATTCAACAACTTTTCCTTCCAGACAGAGAAATACATGTACGATTTCAAGACAAAAATCAATTTCTCTGATACTTTAAATATTCAGAGATTAAATGCAATCTCAATGTGATCTTCTGCCTTTTATGAAAAAGAGCATTTTTTTTAACGTTGCAGATCCCTCAAACTGGACTATAATTTTTAAACAATGAGCAACCTTCATCCCTTAAAACCGAACACAGGCTGCTGTCAGCAGAGTTAAAATAAAAATGTCTTATAGACCACAAAATAAATCTTACCAACTCTCATTTTAAAGTTGTTGAAGGAATGTTCATTGACGTACTGTAGCTGGGCTTTAATAGCGAAGGCGTACTCCGCTAATGTGATCACATGACTTTGATCAGAGAAGTTGGTCTCGGGCGTTAGTCCTGATGCTGCCATGTACGTGTAACCAATGGTCTTAATCTTTTCTATGCATTTGTATCGATCCTGTTCTAATATCTAAAAATAAAGAAACCAACAACTATAAGCGTGTGGTTGGGTGGGAGTCCCCTGTGCCCTGGTGCTCTCAGAGCTAAGGGGCATTAAAAAGCCAATTTGTTGTGGTTAATCGTCATGTTCATAAAGCAGTCTAGTCATACATGTACCTTAAATATATATCAACAAATAGCACTCTTACAGCTAATAAACTACCCCCAAACAGAACGTGAAAAATCAAAGCTCAACACAGATTGATAAAAAAATATATGAACTTGTGAGTTGGGTGGTCGATTTCTCGAACAAAGATAATTATGATACGGTATTGAACTAAATTTTGTACAATGTGCTCAAGATATACGGAAAATATGCTGGAGATAAATTCACTGAAAGCTTGAACAATTATATTAACAGCAAGCAATAAGAATATGCCCTAAATATTCAAATTTGGTCTGTTTATTGTTTTAAAAAAAATCCCGACTGTATCAACTCTCTGTTACAACCATTATTTCTCAAGCGTGCAGGAGTGATCTACTTGTAGAAGTCAAAGGATGGACAGAACATATCTCACCTCATCAAAATCAGCAATAATTTCATTGAGTAACCTTAAGCACTCTACTCCCTCATTGTTGCCTTCTAACTCCATATAAAACTCTGAGAAGTTTGTGATCGAGGCAAACATCACCCCTGTGTTCTCACACGCTTTGTGATACAGATTCTGAAGTATAAAAAGTAATAAAATGTTATAGTTCTGTTACAAATAGATGTGATAATTAATAACATGATGTTTGTTTGATCTTCTAACCCAGAACCACCACTTGTGGACGAGATAAGACGACCAGGAAAAAAACCTAAGGCAACATGACAGAATATGCCAACATGCCATGAAAAATGTAGAGCAAACTTTATACGAACCCAAAAAAAGAGTCACAATGGATGCATGGTAATTCCATATTTCTGCTTAATTTAAAACCAAAAATAAAATAAACCGAAATATTGAATCACCATGCATTCATGAATATCTTTTGGTGGTGTCGTAACTTCACTCTACTTTGTAAAACTCATCGCTCAGAGGAAATGTTGCTATTTCACTAACAAATCATTTTGGTGTCTATTTCCCTGATCAAACTGCTTTGGTGTAAAATGGACATCTTGCCAATTACCTGCAGTATTTTGCTACACACAGGAGTATTATGTGGATGATGACAGCCACAGTTACACGGTTATTGACAAGGTGAACAAACATTGCAAGTAAGATTGGTGAGAATCAGGCTCAGACACACAATTGTTTCTCATGTTAACCTAACTTACAATTAAACAGGCTAATTCCGCAGGGGAAAATCAAAGTTCAGTCAAACTGTTGAGGGTCTGCATTTACCTCATTATCTTTATAGTTCAAATATAGGCTTTCTCGATGATTTTAAGCAGTATTATTGCCATTCCATTAAATAAAATGAAAGGTATTTAGGAAGTTTTTATGATTTTGACGAAGGCCAAAATTATTGGAACACAGATTTTATAGATATCGATCAACTTCTTCTTTATTGTTATTATTGTTTGAAATTATAAAAAAGTTGATATCCATCAAATCTGTGTTCCAATAATGATTACCCACAGTTTCTAAATTCCACTTAAAGAAGTTAAGGCCAGCATTGATTTCAAAAATCTTCCCATACCTCCAAATAGATACAGTAAGTAGTGTATAATTCATTCATTTATCTCTGGGTTTTATGCTATTCTTGACTGTAGGACTAGGAGTATACCAAGAAACTTACATTCTTCTTTTTCACTTGGTTTTTAAGGAAGTACTCTGCAACGTTAAGTGGTAGTATATTTGCCACCAGTTTGAGATTATAGGCTCTTAAGCTCTCCATTTCATCCATCTCGTCCGTGGCCTAGAAAACACAAGAATATGAAAATTTAAAAAGAAAGTTCTCATATTAGTTTTAGCACGTCTCATTTTAGGTCAGGATATTGTTCCTCATTGAGGCATGCAGATTTCTCAATCTTCCTTTATACCACATGTACATGAGAACGTTTTTGAAAAACCAGACTAATACTTAAAGTCACATACACACCCAAAGTTTGGATTTTTCAACTAATTACGTTTGCCTTGATTTTTACAAAGTTTGATGTTTGTTCAAAAATTAAAACAGTCACGTTAAAATAAAAGTTATTCATTGGGTACAAAGCTTGTACGGACCAGGAGAAATTTAGCAGTTATTCAAATTTAACGAAAGACGGCTGGCCATATTTGCTCACAATGAATTTGATCCAGTTGCGGTGAATGACCTTGTTTGGAACAAGCGAACATTTTGAACCTTGTTAGAGGTGTGGCTAGCACGTTGACTCGGAGTGACATCAGTACATCAAAGTGTGTCTGAGATGT
>JAVFBZ010165744.1:0-11168 GCA_032466195.1 Katharina tunicata
CCCTCAGTACAACCCCAGTACACCCCAGTACACCCTCAGTACAACCCCAGTACACCTCAGCACAACCTCAGTACACCCTCAGTACAACCCCAGTACACCTCAGCACAACCTCAGTACAACCTCAGTACAACCCCAGCACAACCCCAGTACACCCTCGGTACACTCTCAGTACAACCCAAGTTCACCCTCAGTACAACCTCAGTACAACCTCAGCGCACCCTCAGTACAACCCCAGTACACCCTCAGTACAACCCCAGTACACCCTCAGTACAACCCTCAGTACAACCCCAGTACACCCTCAGTACAACCTCAGTACAACCCCAGTACACCCTCAGTATAACCTCAGTACAACCTCAGTACAACCCCAGTTCACCCTCAATACACCCTCAGTACACTCTCAGTACAACCCAAGTACACCCTCAGTACAACCCCAGTACACCCTCAGTACAACCCCAGTACACCCTGTACAACCTCAGTACAACCTCAGTACAACCCTAGTACAACCCCAGTTCACCCTCAATACACCCTCAGTAGACTCTCAGTAAAACCCAAGTACACCCTCAGTACAACCCCAGTACACCCTCAGTACAACCCCAGTACACCCTCAGTACAACCCCAGTACACCCTCAGTACAACCTCAGTGCACCCGATGATGGTTTGTTTAATTAACCCAAACGGTGAGTCAAAATTAATTAATTGACTTTCTTCGTTGTAACGATACTCCACTTTCCTACCTTAAACTCCTCGGTGGCACTTATATAATAAGATAACCTTATGGATGACAACTTTTGATAAAGTTAGTAGGCAACGTTTCGGTTTAGTTTGAAACTCTTCCCAAACTGTTTTATGGATGACAAATGTGTTGTATAGAAAACTGGAAACACAAAATAGCGACGATGCCAAACTTATTACCGAATTAAGGTCAATTTCACAGCTAATGTGAATGTAACAGGCAATTGTATACATGAATTGATTAAACTTTTCTCACGTCACATCTATTTATAAATCAGCATAAGATAACCCACAGGACACGTTATAGTAGAGTATAATTATATCAACGCCGAAATGAAAGATAATGACTTCTGACCTGGTCAACATGAATCCAATATCTATCTTCAGATTTGTTACTTTACTTTTCTCGTCAGGGGCACTTTATGGGGGACAACTTTATGCAGTTTTTTTTTTTAAAGAATTAGTTTCGGTTTAGTTGGAAACTCTTCCAAAACTGTTTTTATGGATCGCGACTTCTTTGTTTAGTACGTATACTTGAGAACGATTTTAGAAACGGTTTTAGAAACATGTGTATATTTAGTGAATAAAGTAGTTGAAATCCATAAGAAAAGTGTTGATCATGTACTTGTTGTTGTTGTTGTATGTGTAATAATAGTATTGGCGTGTTCCATCTAAGATCATGTACTGGCAATGTAAAACAATCTGGCCCCTCAATGTCAGCAGATTGTGGTGTCATGCATTCACATGACATGTGTAAACAAGTGTATATTCTCGGGGTTAGCCTACAGGTGGGCGGACGCCGGAGTGAACAGGTAGATATACTGTGGGTTGCCAGGTGTATTTGCTCTGAAATGAGGTCATTCTGTGCAAGTGAAAATCTATACATATAAACGGATCGATGTATTGAACTCTTATATTCGTATAATTTGCTTAATAGGCATTCATTTACGTAGAGGTGGAGATAAATGGTGTCTTCTCAACTCGCCTACTTCGCAACTCGCCTACCCCCAAAATAGGTAGACGAGTCAGTAGGGATTAATTTCTAGGAGTCCCGAGTTTTACCAGACAGAGGTTATAACGGAATACAGAATAACCTTTGTATTAAATATCAAAACAGATTTACAACTTCATTAAATACGAACAGGCATCGGCGAACTGAAGTGGAGCTTTCTCACCATCAGCAAGCTGGCCTTTCAGTTTACTGAGTTTGTCGACTATATTCCTATATCGTCTCTTATTCAGTGGAGATGGGGCTCCTTTGTAATGTTGCTTAAATCTTATAACCATGCTCTGCCACTTGTGCCATCTTTATTTCATTGTCAGTTTGTTCTTTTTTGAAGATGGTGATAAGCTCTAAGATGTTTGGATGTGCCTTCATTACTGCTCCATTCAACTTTCGATACCATCAACATCGTCATTGGTGTCAGGGTGGTTCCAAACAGGTCGAGCAAAGTTTCCCTCCATCCATGTCTGGGTCATGTAGTCGGCCAAATTGAAGGATGCAGACGGTGCTTCGCCCATGACGTCAAACCCAGCATCATCTAGTAAGTGAAGGGGAAGTAGTGGAAGGACACTTATTCTTCTTACAAACTGGTACAGGTCTGGGTCGGTTTGGTAGACTGTCTGGAGTCTTAGCTGTTGGACCTGCCGCCAAATACACTGGATATAGTGGAAGAAACATCCGCTCACATCTGCATCAGGGAAGACTTGTCGTATTGCGTAGTGGTCGGTCTCAGTTCATTTCCAAGCTGTCCAGTCACCCTTCTTCCGATTTACCCTGTACGACTATTTGTACCCGCTCATACTAACAGACGACCACTTCTATGGGATGGGATGAAATGGATTTGGGTAATTGTCTGTGCCATATCGTAAATGGAATGATGCCATCATCGCTTTAAATTTCCGTTTATTTGTACAGTTGCTGTGATATGGGAGCATCGATAAAAGATTGACACAGTTCACTTTCAGACAATTCAATTCAATTCGTTTATTTCACCCAAAAAACTTTTATTTCTAATGAATCTCGTGCCTTGGTGGCACGAGATACATTAGAAATAAAAGTAACATATTGACAGGAAAGGGAATAGGCATATGAACTTGTAGATAGAAAAAAGAAAAGAAAAAAAAACCCATTGCGTTACGGTACTTAGTCTTCATTTTGCCGCGCTTTTCAATAAATTTTGCTAACATTTGTAATGTCTTACATTTGGTGGTCTGGAATAATATCTTCGTTTTTACAACATTAGGGAATGGGTAAAAATGTGACGGCATATACATATTTCTCAGATCTTTAAATCCTTTGCTTTGAAACAAAAAATGAAACTCCTTGCCAAGGGCGTTACAATTACACATTTCTATTTTCTATAAGGATAGTTAACCATCGTCCGGTTTCAACAGACAGACTGTGGCTTGTAGTTCGAAACCTGCATGAAATGATGCGGCTCTTTTTAAAAGGATTTCTAAATATTCTTCAAATTGATGCTGACTTTTGAAAATTTAGTAAAATCTAAATTTGGACGAATTTTGAGGCCTTCCAAAACACTGTGTATCTCATATATAGTTCATCTCAAAGTATACGATATATCTTTACATAGCCAAGGAATATTGTATAGGTTGTTTGTTTGGAAAAATAAATGTACAATACAAAAGATGTTTTTGATTGACAAAGTGTTAAGCTATAAATTCACTGTAATGTTGTGCACCTTGGGAGGCCGCAGTTTAAAGGTGATATCCCACCACAGGTGGCTAATCTCTCACTAATCCCACAGATAGGCGAGTTACAAATGAACTAAATAAATATATGTATATTTCTTCATCTATATTATTTGAATACAATAGACTTCATTCTGAACATATAGGTTCTCTTTTATGTTTAACTTATCCGTGGAAAATTATAATATTTCATATCATTGAGTTTGTTTTACATGGTTTGTTCGTGAAAACCTGATCACCATATATATCTACATATTTTCATGGATGAAATTAGTTTCATTATCGATTAATATTGACCCATATACTGGCTGGGATGCTATGGTGAATAAGTGTCAGTAAAATTAGATCACTTTCAATGCCTTTAACTGAATAATCACGGGCGTTTGTGTTAGTCCACAAGTAAGATCCTTCTACAACTTGTACTTCCATATCTGTATTTTCACCGTAAAATTGCTCATGGCCTGATGGCTTTTGTCAATAAATATATATATATATATTTGTATATATATAATTGAGCTACAAAATTTATTTAAATGTTAGTGGTAGATTGTGGTAGATTAACTGCGATGCAGCGGGGAGGGACCAATTCTTGGCCAGCAATAATGAAAAGACGAAAAAGGACAATATTAGATTGTTTTCATGTGATCAAAATATCTTGTCTTCTCCTAGTGGGATAATTCAGATGTGATAGTTTTATATCTTTTTTTATAAATGGAGAGAGAGAAAATTTAGCTTGGCTCCACATTTTATATCTGTTTTTAAAATATCGTTCCAAAAAGACCATTCGATTTCGAGCTCATCTGCCTTGTGTGAAAGCATATATAGGGAATCACATTGTTTATTATATAACAATATGATCCATTCATATGATGTAGTGTTTCGTTCAAGACGAAAATCGGACTTAATATTGAGTTCTCGGAATAAAGCTGATCGTCTATATATCAGCTGGTTTTTGGGGCTGTTCTGAAATAATCCAAGAAAAATTACGCTGAGAGACATTTTTCCACCCACGTGATTTGAATCTCCACCAAGCGAACTTAGGCCCGCGTTGGTAGATTTATACATTGCTGTTTTAACTGCTGCCTAGGTATGCCTCTCACATTAGATAATGCGAGTGTACACTTATATAATTATACCTTGCCTTTCTTCTCAAAAGTGAAACATATCCATGCCTACCGCTTTATTTACTGCACGAAACATTCGAAATCATTCTATTATTGTGTGTCACTTGGTTCTGTAATCTAAACAATCTATATGCCTCTTGTATTCCAGTGACTGAAGAGGTTCCGGGTCTACATGGCTCCGAGGCCCTAACTGTGTAATTATTCAGCTGGCTTGATAAAGCTATTTTAGAAGGGTTATGGACTTGATTCACTGGTCCGTTGCATTATTTCATAGACAGTTAGACCACAAGCCTGTTTAAGAAAGAGATCCGTCACTTTAGCACCCAACATATAACAAAACCATACCCGTCGCTAAAACCCCTATACCATATGTGACACAGTTTGAAGATTACACCCCTTTATACGCAAAGCGATTACCTGTAAATTGAATCGATATAGGCCAGCTGCACTTAATCTTTTCAAGATGTGCTGATGCCAGGTAACACACTAAAATAGACTCGTACCTTTCTCGAGATTGAGAAGAATGACAGCCATTTGTATAAAACGGTCCATTGATTCACTTCGGTGACGGACTCTGTATGTAGGCTAATGGCAAGGCATTTTGAATATAGCTGTGGACGCCATAGAGAGGCTGCTGAAGCTTGACCTGATTAATCGACCTATGAAATTTTTTTAACTCTTCCACGTGACTTGAGTCCTTGTTGCATTGGTCATTTCGGTCTAATGTTATGAGAAATAGTTCTATTTATTTCTTCATTTTCTTTGCTGTTACCTGCTCTATGCTGATTTTTCTTGGCGCGGAATGCACTTTATGTCCTATAAGATACGTTTATCTACATGCGATACAAGTATTGCCTGCAGCCGTAAATATACCGCTAATGGGCTAAAACAAATGGCCTATCATTACACAAGCCGATAATCAGAGGTGACGGACGGTACCGGAGATAGGCGAAGTTGAACTAAAATGGAATGACAGCGTCACAACCTGATCACGTGAGATCTCCTATGTTCCGCTTGATAAATTTCTGAGGCCTTGCCAGGACATTTTGAAGTGGTCTGGTACCCTGCCTCCAAACTCGTACAGTTTACCTTAGTAATAATTCAATAGCTACGAGTTTAGGGAGCAGTGTACCATGTCATTATTGTTCAACATCGCCTATCTACGGTAACTTCCGTCCCCTTTGGTTTCGGCTTTTGTGCAATAACAGGCCATGTTTTACCCCATAAGCGGTATATTTACCGCTGCAGGCAATACTTGTCTCACATGTAGATAAACGTATCCTATAGGACATCAAGTGCATTCCACGCCACTGAACATCGACATAGAGAGCAGGTGGCAGGAAAGAAAATAAAGAAATAAAATAGAACTATTTAGCATAACATTAGGTGGGATTCTTTTCTTTAATTACTAAGAACCGAATTGAAAAAATGGATAGGCCTATATAATAAAACAGGAATATAATTTTTAATTATAAAAGTAAAAAAAAATAATAAAGTATCCTTAACTTTTGACAATTTCTTGATACACTTACATATATATTTATAAGCTCCGTTTTGTCGTTATTTGTTTTATCTGAAATCTTTGCGATAATGGAAGTTGATATATATAGGATATTGAAGGTCAAACGAGAACATTTACATATATATTGTATACGGGTCACGATTACTCTGTTACAAATATACATCGACTGAAGTCGAATGGGTGCTTTATCCTATAGTGTGTATATATATTTCTAGATTTACCTATAAACTGCTTATCGTTCAGTCTGACATCTAACATGTAAATATTTATATATTCGGTCGTAGGTTTAACTTATTTAACTGATTGGTGTTTGTCATTTTGCTCAAGAGTATTTCGCTAAGCCTAAATGTTGACTTAGCTTAACCGATGTATGGTGGGGAAAAAGCTCAGAAATATCGTAAAATCAGCTCCACAATCACCGCAAAACTTCCCTTATAAACCTTAGGTCGACAGGGCGATAAAAACCTATATACCATGCACGACCACTGCCTGGCGAGTTAATTAACACCTGTAACTACATATAATGAGCATTCAACCCCTGTGGACTACTGTCTAACAACACTGGCCTTTCAGTCCTATTGACCGGTCATATGCATGTTATATTTAGACACCGGGAATGCTAACCGGGTGACCCGGTATTTATTACCATATTAACTCATCCATGTTATGAAAATTTATCAATAACGGACTGCTTATTAATGCAGGTGTGCGCGGGTATCACAAATATATATGGTGGTCAGGTCAATCATTCAAAGTACACACAAATAGACATGGTCAATTACAAACAGAGGGTCGTAGGACATGCTTGGATCAAAGTTGCGCGTTGAGACACGTTTATATATATGAAATCTGGACATACATACATCAAATTGGTTTTAGGAAATGCTCGAATCACATTTATTTTTTAGCATATTTAGTTACATCAAATGTATCTTTGGACATACTCAGAACAATTTTTCTAACATAGTCAGATCAAATTTGATATTCAGACATGCTAAAATCAATTTTGCTGTTTGGACCCACTCAAATCAAAATTGGCTCGGACAAGCTCGGATCGGATTCATTTGGAGACTTAATATGATGAAATTTGGTTTCGTACATGCTCAGATCAAACTGTATATTTTGGGCATGCTGTGATCCCAATTGAACATTCTCAGACCCAACGTGTGTTATTGGGCATATTCAGATCCAACTTGTTTGTTATTTTTTATTCTCAGAACAAATTAGATTTTTTGACATGATCTTGATTATTTGCCATTCGTGTTTGGACTGATTTACTGATTGGTCGATTGATATTGTAAAAAATCACTTTAACCCAAACCTTTTCGGTCGTAGACTGACGTCCCGCCTTTCGGTCCTCGGGCTGCTAAAGCTGTTGCAGTAGTGGGGTCAAACGTGTTTATTTGGAGCATGGAAAGGTCACTGTGACACTAAGCTTGCCAATAAGTAGGTCACATGCATTGGAACGCTCTACTTTGTATGGGACAGTGGGGTCACACACAATCTTGATAAAACCGATGTTGTGTTCATAACACAGAAGGTTTACCCCGGTTGGTGGGGTCATTGTCGCAAAACAAAGTAGGCTAATACAAGACAATAACACCTTGGAAATGTTTGGTGACTTATTCAATCGCTTTGAATCCGCTGGAAGGAAAAAAATGTATAACCATCCAAATCTAAATTCAAGAAAGCGAAAGCTTATAGGGCGGTTGTAGTTCAAAATAGAAACATATTCGCATGATCCCTTGCGAATTATTTTTAAAACGTTACCTAATTTTTTAACCTACTTTCTTATTATGTGTTTTAGCTATAATTATATATCCAATTTAACTTGAAAACATAAATTTTTGTTATTTATAGAAACCTTGTGACGATCAATGATCAAATGAAGCGAACTTAATTCCAGAAGAAAGAAACTTAAATATTCAGAAGAACTATGACTTGATACTATACTTCCTGGACAAAGACAGGGGCCACAAATAAACGTTAACGAGAGAGAGAATTTGTAGTTTATTATGGTTCATATGGATAGAGATGACAAAAACTGTGAGACTTCTTAATCCTGGCGACGTTTTATGGAAATGTTTGCATTCGTATATTTTGAATATGTTTATTAGTTAAAAGCCTAAATGTGAATGTATTTGGTGACTTATTCGATACAATGGGTAACCCACCCTCTTATTTATTGTGGATTTTAGATATAGGATACTTTTAATGCACCCGTAATTGAAAAGTACTCATTTATTTCAGCTAACATGCCTTAAAAGTAACTAAGTCTACTACAACTGTTGCGGTCTGCGCGTAAACTGGGAGATTTTCTCTGTGTGTTTGTCGTTTGTTTAAAATAGTATATTCAACAACAAAAAAGCAATTAACTATCGTCAATTAAAACAAAATGTTTAATTTCTACGGTGTTAAATTTACATGAAGGTGCTCCATTGGCTTTTAGCACTCATAGTGCTAGCTAGACTCTAAATAGCATCCATGCGAAATTGAAGCTAGCTAGATTCTAATTAGAATCTATGACTGACTGCAGCTAGCTGTCTACTGAGAAATTGAGTAACAAAGAAAGCTTTGCTAGGATTGCTATATAGATGCTAGCTAGTGCTAATCTAGCAACGCTATATAGCGAATGGATTGTGTTCTGTGTTAAGACACATCACCGTTGACTCTTTGCTAGGAATGCCATTTAGACCATATCTAGCAGATGTATATGTATACTAAACATGCAGAAAAATATGTACCAGCTTCAAACATCTGCTAGGAATGCTATATAGATACTAGCTAGTGCTAACCTAGCAACGCTATATAGCGAATATATTCTCCACTGACAAATGACCCTCAAACTGGACTTTCCTCTTGGAATGCTATTTTGGTGCTAGCTAGTGCTAACCTAGCAGAGAAAATAAGTACCAGTCCAACCTAGACTCTCTGAAAGGAATGCTATATTGCCTTCATAAGCGAATATATTGCCTTATGACAAAAGAAACAGAAGTTAACTGTAGATTTTCTGCTAGGAATGCTATATAGAAGCTAGCTAGCACATACCTGAAGAGAAAAGGTGCCAACCTAGACTGGTTGAAAGGAATGCTAAGTTGCCTCTAGCTAGCGCTAATCTAGCAACGCTATATAGCGAATATATTGTGTTCTGAGGAAAGACACATCACCGTAGACTCTTCGCCAGGAATGCTATTTAGATGCTAGCTAGCGGTAATGTAGCAGTTATACATGTATTTATCAAAGAAATGGTCTACTGAGAGAGTGAGTAACAACCAAAGCTCTGCCAGGAATGCTATATAGTTGCTAGATAGTGCTAACCTAACAACGCTATATATAGCGTATATATTGCCTTAAGACAAAAGACTGCTATGAATGATATATAGAAGCTAGCTATAGCACATACCTGAAGAGAAAATAAGTATCAACCTAGGATCTCTGATAGGAATGCTATATTGCCTCTAGCTAGCGCTAATCTAGCAACGCTATAAAGCGAAAAATATTGTGTTCTGAGTAAATACACACCACGGTATCAAACAAATTGTCTACTGAGAAAGTGAGTAACAAAGAACGCTGTGCTAGGAATGCTATTAAGGTGCTAGCTAGTGAACATACTCCACTGGAAAATAGCACATCTAGCATGTTTATATTGCCTAAATTGCTAGCTAGCACAATGTTAATTAAATAGAGAGAAACAAGTCTAGCACTAGAAAAGCCACTGGTGCACCTAACTCCTAATTTAGTGGGTCACTCATTTGGGTGATCTGTTGTGTGATACGAGTTTTACGGAAGTATAAACTTGCGGTTATATCCAGTGAAAATAAATCTATTATACCTACTTGTAAGAAAAGACCTATTTCCTCCTTGGTTACAACATGGCGTGAACAATGTAATTCACCGCAACACTTACTTATGAACAGATTTAGTTTTCTCCTGCGTGCATAAAATTAACAGCATTAACAAGACTTTGTAAGTCTTCGAACAGACATCAAATTACAACCTGTAGACAATTTCTGAAAAGGGATAAACATATTTTTTCATTCGCGGTTAAAAGTTTTCATAAATTACTAGACACTGTCACTATAACTAAGCATTGAGAAACCACAATATATGATTATTGTTTGTGTGTGTTTATATACATGATGATAACCCCCCGGTTGTGGTGTCCTGTATTTCGTCCTGTAAGTATATTGTGACGTCTTCTCTGTTGCTGGCATCGCTAAGGGTGGTTTCCTTCAACCATTGGGCTGACACGCGGTCATATAAGTGAAATAACCTTAAGTACGGTGTAAAACCCAATCGATCAATCAATCAATGAAATGAGATTGCATTTGCATACCGATTATAAACCTAATACAGCCTAGTACTCCATTGACACACAAAACGTGACTATACCTGATATCTGTTTTACTATTACTTTGGTGAAGAATCTAATGTTCCGTTATAAATTACAACTTAAAGTCATCAAGTAACATGCTTGACAATTATAACATGTGGAGCCAATAAGGCTGTCCGGCGCTTACTCAATGTTATGTATGTTAAGTCTACCCAATGCTCAATTGGTCCAATAAATAATTCATCCAATGACACCAATAAGTGTGTGAGAGACTATATCTATACTTTTAAAAATAAATCTAAGACAAAGTACAAACATATGTGCGGGAAAGACATCAGTCTGATTATATATATCCTCATCGAAGAAGAAAAACTAATAAAGTCTGGAAGAAAAATCCATAATAATAAACAAAGTACAAACATATGTGTGGGGGAGATAGTCTGATTATATATATCCACATCGAAGAAGAAAAACTTATAAAATCTGGAAGAAAAATCCATAATAATAAACAAAGTACAAACATATGTGTGGGGGAGATAGTCTTATTATATATATCCACATCGAAGAAGAAAAACTTATAAAACCTGGAAGAAAAATCCATAATAATAAACAAAGTACAAACATATGTGTGGGGGAGATAGTCTGATTATATATATCCACATCGAAGAAGAAAAACTTATAAAATCTGGAAGAAAAATCCATAATAATAAACAAAGTACAAACATATGTGTGGGGGAGATAGTCT
>JAVFBZ010165755.1:3724-17106 GCA_032466195.1 Katharina tunicata
CCCCCCCCCCCCCCCCCCCCCAATCTCCCCTTCTCTCTCTCTCCTACCCACTCCCCGCCCATCACACCACCATGCCTCTGAGCAGACGACAGTGACGTCATGTCCCCATCACCACCTGGGTGACCTTGGTGACCTCGGTGATCTCACTGCGTTTCACTGATCCCTGACCCTGTCGGTGACCCTCTCGGTAACACTCGGTCGCCCTCTCGGTCACCCTCGGTGACCTGAGCACCACCTGTCTTATGCACTGCGCAGCCGGGGTTCGTGCGGATGAGCCGCACAAAACTCTATCTTTTAACATGACTCGGGATGCTCATTTCTGCTCATTTGCTCACAAATAATACACTAACAGCCCATACTACTAAAGTCGCCAAAAACGCCTGGAGGACGAGCATTTTAAATATTTATTGGTAGTAAAGTCACGAGTTCATATACACAACGACTAATTGGCTCATCAAGAAATATTTCTGCTATGACGTTAGGCCGAAGCGCTTATAAAGTAAAGTATATAACACAGGCTTTCAAATAGTGTTGGTTTTACCGTGCTAACTGCCTAGGTTCAATGTATGGATGCTGGTGTATAGCCAGGTCATTATTGCCCTTAGTGGAGTGGTTTGTTGTTATGAAAAGCCCTGTAGTAAACAGTACTACGACAAGAAGAAAGATGGCTTATCAACAATGATACTAAACATTTGATAATGGAAGACTTCACGAACTGGTTAGTGAATTATTACTTGTTGGGGAAACAAACTGGACTGTATGAATAATTCATGCTTTCTTAAACAATCTCGATTGTCACGTGCCTAAGAAATCAGATTATGCGCGTGCATGACGTGTACATGACTGTCTATGGGTGGGCTAGTGGGAGCTTGCATTTACGACAAACAGAGATAATGACCTGACCATGTTTGATTGAAATATTCGTACCTGTTATTGATTTCATGTGAGAAGGGATACAAAGACATCTCCAAAGACGCCTTTTCAACAATGAAGACATGACAATGTGGTGGGAATACTGGAAACCCAAACATCATCGTGCTTCTCACCGAAGATATTCAAAAACAGATCATATAACTAAGGATTTTTTTCTCACTATCTGACTAATGAAAGAGCTCCATAGCGCCCCATTTCAAGTAGCGCCCAGGGCACGTACCATTCTTGCTATACACTACATAAGCCACTGATGCCAGGCAGTCTCATATGTTTTGTATTGTTTTTGTGATTGTGGTTTTAAGCCGTACGTGTACTTACGGTTTCACTCATGTGACGGCGTGCCAGCCCAATCGGCGAAGGGGAACCCTCCATGACGACTCTGACATCGCAGAAAACACCACCATAGATTTACAGGACGAAACAAAGGCCAGCCAACAAATCGGCTTCCTGGAGTCCCTTACTGAAAGAGCTCTAGATCAGCACTCTGATATGTAAGATGGCAGGCATGTGACAACAGCTCATCTTTATATCTTATTACACCGATTATATCTGTTTTACTTGTGACTTGGTGCTCTCCTAGTTTTAAGGCTTGTTATAAAGCCTATGATGTCAGGATTTCCTCCTCTTAATGTCACGTGTGGTTGATGGTGGCTTTTTTCATCCATTGGATTTTTATGCTGTGACTAAGGAAAATAAACTTTTGTATGACATAAAAACCTGAACATACAAGGTTAGAACTCGTCACTTTTGAGATAAAGACGCTTAAACTGGCGGAAAAGAATCAGGATTACAGTAGTATGTTGACATTTTGCGTGCGTAGTAATTTGATAGCGGTACTACATGTATATATTTGCGAATAAAATGGCACATGATACGTTGATAACGTAAAAGGGAATGCAAATATTTTGGCAGAGATTGATGCGAACATTGATAGAAAATTTATCCATTTCTCATAAACTTTATCGTTGCAATTTTTATCTATTTCACTCGTTTGATGGCGTGAAAGCAAAAACACACAGGCAACTCAAAATGACAACTAACAGGAAAATGAAAGAAGCAAGGTTGTAGCTTCGAAAATGCATGTAAATGTATGGGAATACCGATCCAGTGATTAAGATACAAAAACGTATATACTGAATTTCCACAAGGCAACCCTATCTTGCTTTTTTATTGGGACTTAAGCTACAATGGTACATTTGCATATATTAGCAACAGTATATAATGGCTAAGTCATGGCGAGGTATAGATATTACAAGGACCGGTTGGGAAAACATCTGAACATTTTCTTTGTAATTCTAAAAGCTTACCATTATTTTTAGAAGATTACTGGTGCTCTGGTCCATGGAATTATATATGCTAAGACTGCTAGTAACAGTAACATATGTAGTAAAACATTAATATGAAACGATGTTATGCCAAAGACAAAGCTACTAAACAAGAACGACGAAGTAAACAAATTCTGAGCAACGATGGAAGAGTTTTCTTGTTTATATTCATTTGTATTCTGGTTACGAAAAGTTGTAGCCTTTTGAAATCTGCCAATACACATATATGTGAATAATAATAAGGCAAGATAAACAATACTGAGACCACAATCCAGTGAGTGCAGTTTCACCCGGATGTCAGCTATATCATACAACGCACATGATCTATCATCTGAACACGACGTATTCCACAGTCTGCACGTGCTGTCGATAATATAACCTACAACTATAGGACCTAGGAGCCAACTTACAAAGAAAAAAACGATTTTCAAATTTATTTGAAACTTAGATATAAAATAGCAATCTAAAATCCTATCAATTAACCATGGGCAATACATATTGTTTTGTTTTTGGTATTATAAAATATTTCCATCAGACAAACCAGGCAGACCACGTACGCTACTCTACCCTTCCTTTCTGATGTGTTTTTCAGGAATAAAGTACTAACAAAAAATGCTGTGGTAAATAGTTTGTTTGACTCACTACTAAACTTATGCCGAGTTCAAGTCACTCCGTGTGGAGACTACTGCTTCAAGGACAGAGACGAGAAGCAGTTCAACAACAATAATGTCATTTATGTTGGACCCAGTCTCTCACTGAAAGTCTTCTGCATCATAGACGTAATCTTAAGACAAATGTTTAATAGTTACATGTACTTTGCACCAAACACAAAAGCTTAAAACAAATTGAAATATTTTCTGAACTGAAATTAGAGAAGTACTCTCATCTTAGTGCTGCCGAGAATGTAGGGCGAGCAATCTCAAAATCCTGCCTAATTTTCACACAAAAATGTGTTATACTCAACAATTTCTATAAAATAACCAAGACAAACTGATATATTTTTAATCCAAGAGCTGCGGTATACTAGACTAAAATAGGCGAGACCATTAAAACCGGAACTGACCAATGATCGATGTTGTAAATGACTTCAATCCCAACACGATCGCCTTGTCTTTCTCATCAACTGATCTAAATGGTTAAATAAAATGTCATATTAATCAAACATACAATTTATTACAAGGCGCCTTCTCATATCCTGATGTGGTACCACCCAAAAGTGCGTAAATCGACTCGTTTGTTCTTAGAAAAGACAATCTAGGCAAGAGACGAGACAGCATAACCGAATAAAGAATGATTTCGGATTATGAGTTATTAAATGGATAAAAAAAAAACAAGTTCTTGGCAGTTGAACGCTATTACAATCTCAGAAAAGCAAAACAAATATGTACATAAACATTAACGAAATTGTCTGTGACGGAAGAACCCACCCACAACTAAATTTATAAACCGAAATGCACTAATATAAACAGTGAACTTTTTCTGCTTTAACATTATCAATGCCGGTATAAACATTTGAAGATTTATAACATTGTTTCGATTGTCTAAAACACCGTTTATCAACGTTACAGCTTTGATCTGATTTGTCTAACGCCATAGAAGCAGATGTCCTGAAATACGTTCCTGATTGTAGCCAATATCCAGGTCACACCAACCAAGCCGAGGGCAAAGCTGGACAGAAAATTAATCACAAGAAATCCAATATAGAAAGGACATTCTTCTATACACATTCCAGGAACAGCTTCGGAATTCGAGGGCTTTTCCGACATATACGATGTTACACTGTCAATACATAGACAGTCGTGGTAACCCTGTAGAAAAGAAACCAAAACGTTTTTATTATTATTTATTTATTTTTACATGTAGGACATTTCGTATTCTTGAAACTCTTTAACCCAGAGCGCAAGCTACCGACTGTTTGAGATGTGATTTGAATCTGGAAACGCTGTCATACTTTCAGAAGCATTTAGAAGCTGACAAAACAAAAAAATACGGCTTAATAGATAACATTTTTAACATTTCTTTTTTTATTTAAGTAAGAAATAAAGAAAATATTGTCCATTAAGCCTTAATTTGTTGCCATACTAATGTTAGGAATCAGGATAAGTATTTTAACCGCATCAATATAATTTGGATGACATTTGCTGCCAGAGTGCTACATGTTAAGGGGGAGTATTGTTGGACACAAGTAAAGGCTTAGTTGAACGCCTTATATTGCAAGTAAATAAAATCTGACCCGTAAAAAGAAGCTTTGGAGCTAGTACTTTGTTATTGTTGCTTTTCTTACTCAAGATGAATATTTAACTATAGACTCGCACGTTTTTCTTTCAGTTATTTTTTGTTGTCACCATTACAGTAAGTGTAAATAAACCTTAATCAATCAATCATCTAAATTACCCTTTTTGCATTACATACCCGTTCTGAGGTACCAGAACAGCCGGCATGGCAGGGCGAAAAGTAAGTGACACCATTTGACCCACATATTGGCTCCCGCACTCTGATATGTCGAGTTACAGGAATTTGATGAATTAGAAGCGGACAAAATTAGGGCAATCGACTGCATGCTGAAAACAAACGAAAGAGCTGAGTGTTGAGAAATACGTTTAAAATAATGAAAGAAAATCTCCATAAACGATTAGAAACGAGAAGTATGACTCATGGTTTGCATGGCTTAAGTGCTGGTCCATGGGAAGGCAAGTGTACGGTGCTACTTAAACTACCCAGTTGAAATAAATTATCAGTATCCGTATCAGTATCAGTATCAGCAGCAGCAGCAGCAAGTCGTTGTCGTATTCATATTAGTAGTAGTAGTAGTAGTAGAAGTAGAAGAAGAAGAAGAAGAAGAAGAAGAAGAAGAAGAAGAAGAAGAAGAAGAAGAAGAAGGGGAAGAAAAAGAAGAAGAAGAAGCAGAAGAAGAAGAAGAAGATGATGATAATTGGTCGTTGAAGTATATGCCTGAATTTAATCTTAATATTTGAATCCACCGGTATCCGCGAAGAGTGCTCGCTTTATAAAGAAGTTAGGTTCATGGACCAAAGACCAGAACAAACTAACAAATTTCCAATTTGATCTCTGTGTAAAGTATTAAAGTTGGTGAAGATCGTCAGACCATTGTAAAGCCATTGTTGGAGGCGAAACACAAAGCTGTGATGTAATACCGTTATCAATGTTGTGAAGCTTCCAAGGGAAGGGCCAATAGTTACTTTCTCAGCTTTACTACTAACTGTGCAACTTCTCCATTTCACACATTACATCGCATCAGCGACTTGATTCATTGTGTAATAAACAAACATTGTTATTTTCAAATTTTGCCTTCATGCCAAGGGCAAAATTAGATGATTACCTTACAAAATTAACACCTTCACCCGATCAAGGAAATCTATGGAACTTACTTGTTAATGTTGAAATTGTGTATGGTTGGTTGAGGACAAGCAAAGAAAATTCCAGTGAAATATATAATACTGGACAAAGTTTTCAATATAAGAACAGTTTTTATCATTCCTCTAAGTTCTAACTTCAACACACGTCCAATAACACCGCCAAGAAATAACGCTAAAGCTGAGACCCTAGCGACGGCAAAACCTGTATAAAAAAAAATCCAGTTAATCCGTCATATTTATATTAATTTACTTTTTTATTAGTTTATTCCCTTCTTTTTTTTCTTTTGAATAAAATATTTTATTACAAATTAAATATCATTTATTACAGTTTATATTTGACAACTTGAATAATAGACATACTACATATGAAATAATAGTTTTACATAACTGGAATTTGTAACAAGAGTAATTATAAATAATATTAAACTAATTGTGTAATAGTTAGGAGAATAATTTTGAATGTAACAGAAAGTGTGTAACTATAACTTAAAAAGGATAGTATTAATTGTTGGGTTGATAACATTTTGTAATATTAATGTCACTAAAATAAATAGTAACAACCATAAGATAGCAGATACTGAAGCAATTTAACAACAATAGAATGTCTTATTGATTGATTAGTAAAAACCATTCATTATAATTTTTATAAGTTATTACATTTGTTGTTAAATATACCAGGTTGAGTAATATTTTTAAAGTTCGTTATGTGCTGGTACCTTTTAATTTCTAGTTTGAACAGGAACCACAAATTGACTTGACATTGTTCATTTTCACTTATTATGTGACTTTTATAAATACTGAATGAAGCAATAGAAAATAAGACATTAAAGTCATAGTATTCTTTATCTGAGATTTTATACCCTGTAACAATATCTGTTAGTAATACTGGTTTATTAAAACCTACTGACATAAGTAACATTTTTAGCTGACGCCAAAAAACTTGTACTTTAATACATGTACATTCGATAAAAAAAATGGTTGTAGTTTTCAATAAGATTGCATGATTTACAAATTGGGCTATAATGTAGTTTCCATTTAAAAAGAAGTTCCTTACATGGCAAGATAAAATAGGATTATGTCAGTTTATGTTCAGGGTAAGGAATTGGGATAGGGCTTGGTATGGGAATAACGTCAGTTTAGGTCGGGATGAGGATTACGTCATTTTAGGATCAGGATTAGGCACAGGTTAAGGTGTGATGATAGGGCGTGGTATGGGGATTATGTCAGTATATGTTCAGGGTAAGGTATTGGGATAGGGCTTGGTATGGGAATAACGTCAGTTTAGGTCGGGATTAGGCACAGGTTAATGTATAGGGATAAGGTGTAGTATAGGATTAAGTCAGTTTAGGTCAGGATTAGCCACAGGTTAATGTACAGGGATAAGGCGTGATATGGCAAAAACGTCAGTTTACGTTTAAGGTAATGATTTGGGATAGGGCTGGGTATGAGGGTTAGGTAATTTTAGGGTCAGGATTTGGCACAGATTAATGTATAGCGATAAGGCTTGGTATGGGGATTACGTCAGTTTATGTTCAGGGTAAGGAATTGAGATAGGGCTGGGTATGAGGGTTAGGTAATTTTAGGGTCAGGATTAGGCACAGGTTAATGTACAGGGAGATGGCGTGGTATGGGGATTAAGTCATTTAGGGTCAGGATTAGGTACAGGTTAATGTACAGGGATAAGGCGTGATATGGCAAGAACGTCAGTTTACGTTTAAGGTAATGATTTGGGATAGGGCTGGGTATGAGGGTTAGGTAATTTTAGGGTCAGGATTTGGCACAGATTAATGTATAGCGATAAGGCGTGGTATGGGAATTCCGTCAGTTTATGTTCAGGGTAAGGAATTGGGATAGGGCTGGGTATGAGGGTTAGGTAATTTTAGGGTCAGGATTAGGCACATGTTAATGTACAGGGATAAGGCGTGGTATGGGGATTAAGTCATTTAGGGTCAGGATTAGGCACAGGTTAGTGTATAGGGAGAGGGCTTGGTATGGCGATAACGTCAGTTTATGTTCAGGGTAAGGAATTGAGATAAGGCTTGGTATGAGATTTAGGACATTTTAGTTTCAGGATTAATTTCAGGGTAAGGAAATGGGATATGGAGAGGTATGATGATTACGTCTGTTTAGGTCAGGATTAGGCACATGTTAATGTACAGGGATAAGGCGTGGTATGACGAGAACGTCAGTTTACGTTTAATGTAAGGACTTGGGATAGGGCTGGGTATGAGGGTTAGGTAATTTTAGGGTCACGATTAGGCACAGGTTAATGTACAGGGATAAGGCGTGGTATGGAGATTACGTCATTTAGGGTCAGGATTAGGCACAGATTAAGGTACATGTATATGGATAGGGCGTGGTATGGGAATAACGTCAGTTTAGGTCGGGATTAGACACACGTTAATGTATAGAGATAAGGCGTAGTATGAGATTAAGTCAGTTTAGGTCAGGATTAGGCACAGGTTAATGTATAGGGATAGGGCGTGGTATGGGAATAAGGTCAGTTTATGTCGGGATTAGGCACAGGTTAATGTATAGGTATAAGGCGTAGTATGAGATTACGTCAGTTAAGGTCAGGATTAGGCACAGATTAATGTATAAGGAGAGGGCTTGGTATGGGAATTACGTCATTTAGGGTCAGGGTTAGCCACAGATTAAGGTACATATATAGGGATAGGGCGTGGTATGGGAATAACGTCAATTTATGTCGGGATTAGGCACAGGTTAATGTATAGGGATAAGGCGTAGTATGAGATTACGTCAGTTTAGGTCAGGATTAGGCACAGGTTAATGTATAGGGAGAGGGCTTGGTATGGGGATTACGTCATTTAGGGTCAGGATTAGCCACAGATTAAGGTACATGTAAAGGGATAGGGCGTGGTATGGGAATAACGTCAGTTTATGTCGGGATTAGGCACAGGTTAATGTATAGGTGTAAGGCGTAGTATGATGATTACGTCTGTTTAGGTCAGGATTAGGCACAGGTTAATGTACAGGGATAAAGCGTGGTATGGAGATTACGTCATTTACGATCAGGATTAGGCACAGGTTAATGTATAGGGAGAGGGCTTGGTATGGCGATAACGTCAGTTTATGTTCAGGGTAAGGAATTGAGATAAGGCTTGGTATGAGAGTTAGGACATTTTAGTTTCAGGATTACTTTCAGGGTAAGGAAATGGGATATGGAGTGGTATGGTGATTACGTCTGTTTAGGTCAGGATTAGGCACATGCTAATGTACAGGGATAAGGCGTGGTATGGGGATTAAGTCATTTACGGTCAGGATTAGGTACAGGTTAATGTATACGGAGAGGGCTTGGTATGGCGATAACGTCAGTTTACGTTTAAGGTACACACTGTAAGGACTTGGGATAGGGCTGGGTATGAGGGTTAGGTAATTTTAGGGTCACGATTAGGCACAGGTTAAGGTATAGCGATAAGGCGTGGTATGGGGATTCCGTCAGTTTATGTTCAGGGTAAGGAATTGGGATAGGGCTGGGTATGAGGGTTACGTAATTTTAGGGTCAGGATTAGGCACAGGTTAAGGTATAGCGATAAGGCGTGGTATGGGGATTACGTCAGTTTATGTTCAGGGTAAGGAATTGGGATAGGGCTGGGTATGAGGGTTAGGTAATTTTAGGGTCAGGATTAGGCACAGGTTAATGTACAGGGATAAGGCGTGGTATGGGGATTACGTCATTTAGGGTCAGGATTAGACACAGATTAAGGTACATGTATATGGATAGGGCGTGGTATGGGAATAACGTCAGTTTAGGTCGGGATTAGGTACACGTTAATGTATAGAGATAAGGCGTAGTATGAGATTAAGTCAGTTTAGGTCAGGATTAGGCACAGGTTAATGTATAGGGATAGGGCGTGGTATGGGAATAACGTCAGTTTATGTCGGGATTAGACACGGGTTAATGTATAGGTATAAGGCGTAGTATGAGATTACGTCAGTTTAGGTCAGGATTAGGCACAGGTTAAGGTACATGTAAAGGGATAGGGCGTGGTATGGGAATAACGTCAGACTATGTCGGGATTAGGCACAGGTTAATCTATAGGGAGAGGGTTTGGTATGGCGGTAACGTCAGTTTATGTTCAGGGTAAGGAATTGAGATAAGGCTTGGTATGAGAGTTAGGTCATTTTAGTTTCAGGATTAATTTCAGGGTAAGGAAATGGGATATGGAGTGGTATTATGATTACGTCTGTTTAGGTCAGGATTAGGCACAGGTTAATGTATAGGGATAAGGCGTGGTATGGAGATTACGTCATTTAGGATCAGGATTAGGCACAGGTTAATGTATAGGGAGAGGACGTGGTATGGGATTACGTCAGTTTAGTTCAGGATTAGGCACATGTTAATGTATAGGGATAAGGCGTAGTATGGGATTACGTCAGATTAGGGTCATGATTAGGCACAGGTTAGTGTATAGGGAGAGGGCTTGGTATGGCGATAACGTCAGTTTATGTTCAGGGTAAGGAATTGAGATAAGGCTTGGTATGAGAGTTAGGTCATTTTAGTTTCAGGATTAATTTCAGGGTAAGGAAATGGGATATGGAGTGGTATTATGATTACGTCTGTTTAGGTCAGGATTAGGCACAGGTTAATGTACAGAGATAAGGCGTGGTATGGCGAGAACGTCAGTTTACGTTTAAGGTAAGAACTTGGGAAAGGGCTGGGTATGAGGGTTAGGTAATTTTAGGGTCAGGATTAGGCACAGATTAAGGTATAGCGATAAGGCGTGGTATGGGGATTACGTCAGTTTATGTTCAGGGCAAGGAATTGGGATATGACTTGGTATTAGGGTTAGGTTATTTTAGTTTCAGGATTAATTGTAAGGAAATGGGATATGGAGTGGTATGATGATTACGTCTGTTTAGGTCAGGATTAGGCACAGGTTAAGGTGTGATGATAGGGCGTGGTATGGGGATTATGTCAGTTTATGTTCAGGGTAAGGAATTGGGATAGGGCGTGGTATGGGAATAACGTCAGTTTAGGTCGGGATTAGGAACAGGGTAAAGCTTAAGGATAGGGTGTGGTATGGGGATAACAACAGTTTTTGAAATATGTATCCCTCAGAATTTTCTGGCTGACGACAATCAGACATTCGGCTAGAAATCTCTAATCTATATATCTGTGATAACTATTTACACATCCTCTCTTGAATTTACATATTTAACAATTGAATATAGTACTAACTATCTAACTTTATCCATCCTCATTGCATACTTATATCATACATATTGTATGTCATAAATATTTTAATCCTAGAATAGTATATATAGCATATGCAGGCAAATCTCAATGCAAAGTACTGGCGCGCATAAATCTATTAAATAGATTTGAATGCGCCATCCAAATCAATATAAACTAAACTAAACAACAGTTTCTGAAATATGTATCCCTCAGAATTTTCTGGGAGTGTAGAAAACTGCACTCATTTTCAAAACGGCACCTTCAGGATTGGAGAGTGTTTCATTGCACATATCACTTACACATACCACGGGGCAATATACCAAACGCAATTTGCACACAACCCTTTCACAATTAGACCACAAACCTCTCACAATAAGTCCACAACCGAATGGGAAATCTTTATAGTTTAAAAAATGGGTGTGACGCCTAACTGTTTTCAATTTGTATATTTGATAATCTTAATATTTTAGCTGGATGATTTGTGTTTGTTGGCCGTTGTCCGTGATTTCTTCATATTCCAGACTTTGATACTTGGCCCAGGATTGTTCAGAAGATCTCCCGAAACATGCGAAGATAAAAACAGCCGTGACGTAGAGGGCGACAGCGATTAGGAATACAACCTGCCACTCTTCATGAGTCCCCTGGAATATAACAACGATTAAATGTTACATTCCATATTTCAATACCAGATTTCTCAATATATTATACGTTTTACCTGGCTTAACTTCATGCACAGAAACTCTGTTGCCACGCGATCGGAAATTGACTCTTTAAAGAACGCTGCAGCACTATTTCAGCTCAACAGACGTATGACCGGACCAACAGACGTATGACCGGACCAACAGGCGTATGGCCGGACCAAAATGCGTATGGCCGAACCAACAGACGTATGACCGGACCAATATTTTATATTATACTGGTCATTAGACGTTTTAATAGAGATTTGTTAAAGATAACCTTGGTGCTATTTCTGTGACATTTACTCTCAAGGTAATCATGGCAGCTGCTGAGAATGTAGCCTGCACTATGAGAACAAACACGGCCAACTCTTTCTGAGAACTATCCCAATATGACATAAAGATAAGATAAGATAAGATGATCTTTATTTAAGAAGGATCGATAACTACATTAGGTATTCGCCTATTTTCAAGTAGGTCGAGCTAAAACAACGTATATCATGAACAGTAAACAATTAGAAAATACAAATTAACGATATACATAAAATACTTTTTTGTGTATCCGAAATTTTGTTTTCTGGATGTTAGATAAAAATGACAAGGAATCTTTGGAACACCCTGTTGGCTTTAAGTTTGGCTAAAAATACATCAATATTATCTAAGTCAAAAGCTTTACTCAGGTATATAAAAACAGACCAAATGAGTTTACCATTGTCAATCTCAGTTAACCATATGTTAATTAATTTAAATAATGACGTCTCACAGGAATGGTTAACCCAAAAACCTGATTGGTGTTAAAACCCCGATTGGTGTTAAAATCAAAACGGTGCTTCAGTAATTTTATCATATCTGGTATATAAATGGTTGGTAGGCAGAAAGGATATATGCGCTAGTAAGGCAACGGATGTTTGATTGTTGCCAATAACACCGAGTATGGTTTCTTTACCCACAGTGCTCTCACGTCGTCATATATAAAGGATATGAGTGATACAGGATATCACATTTATCACAAGAGTGGTGGAATTTCAACTTGTACTAAGTCTCTGGCGATGTACATTTGTAAATTTATTAACCAGTTTGATAACAATGATATCCTGGATCACGTATTTTACAACTTATTTATCCCATACTTTTTATCCCCATTGCTCAATTGGTCGAGCGTTGTACTGCCGAGTCCCCATCGATGTACCTGGTACCTGTCGAACTTGGGTTTTTAAGGGAGGTTTTCCGGTTGCTGCAGGGTTCGCGAGTTTGTTTTTTTCCGAGGTTTTCTTCTCGGGTCTTTGTCATAAACCGGCAATCCAAAGATGCCATATAAGTGAAATACCTGTCAGATGTTAAAACCCATCAAATAAATGAATTGCATAGAATTATTGGTAACTTAAATTTAAAGTCACATACGCACCCAAAATTTTGATTTTTGAACTAATTGCGTTTGCCTTGATTTTTACGAAATTTGATGTTCGTTCAAAAATTAAAACAGTCACGTTAAAATAAAAATGATTCAAGCTTGTACGGACCATGTACGGACAATGTTTGTAACGAGCCAAAATTTTGAGGCTTGTGGAGGGTGTGGCTAACACGGCTGACTCGGAGTACATCAAAGTGTGTCTGATATAACACGTATGGGGTAAAACTGAAACAACCTAATAAATACTTATACCCCTATTAGTCTAACCATCTAAGCAGTAACTTGAATAATCGAGTTTCTTGTGTTGCATTTGCCCTTATCAGGGCAGTTCTTTTGTCCTCCATGGCTGTGTGACATGAAGAAATTTTCGGATGTTTCCGGTGTATTCTTCTAGCGTGACCCTGATATGTCACAGGAAGACATCACTGTCAAATAAGTGGATCAGAAATAAAACGGACA
>JAVFBZ010165766.1:5168-17106 GCA_032466195.1 Katharina tunicata
ACATACATACATACATACATACATACATACATATGATAAGCTTACGTGATTTGTATTGAACATCTGTATATGCGATTTTTATTTTTTTTTAGATTAATAAATATATTCTGGAATTCTGTAATGATAACTTCGTTAATGTGGTACCCAGTGATATGAATCGATGTTAATGGCCTCCATTTCGCAATTTGACCAAAGCAGTGCAGTCCCACCAAAAAACAGATGACAGCTGGCCTTCCCATACGGTTAGAGTTCTGGACAAAACTAGTAAGCATTTAAATAAAAAAAGCGCAGACTGTTTTTTTTGTATTTCACTTGAGTTTGTAGGGTAATTTATTTCGTACGATTACTTTTTCTCAATATGCTGCTAGTAGCATGAACCTCCCAATCCAGGTAAACAAAAGGGGACTGTTACAGTGTCCCAGTTGGGACACATTCGTAGCTTTTACTTAGATAAAAAAAATCCGTTGTTCTGCCGTGAGCCTCTGTAGTTCAGCCAGTTAGAGCGCAGGCACAAGCCAGAGGCCCGATTTCGAATCCCAGTGGAGGCAAGCAAATTTTCTTTATACGAAAATTTATTTATGAATTATGTATCATTATATACTATAACATATTACATATCATATGTGTTCAAGGCATATAATAATACTAATCATTATTAATGTCACATATTTTATAGAAAACTACAGTAAAGCATGTGAAATGAATTTTAGGGCTGAGGACACACCTTGGGAGTCTGACAGTGGCCAAACAACTGGCAGACCACAGCAAAAAAGAAGGCGAGACTTAACATTAAGAAGATAACAATTATATTCAATACTTTAATAAGCATTTGCCAATTTGGGAACTGGTGATTTCACATGAGGAAGTACACTTGAATATAAGTACTCGTTTAAAAGTCCCATCCAAAAATGAAGTGTACAAGTTGTGCCCAAACTAAGTGACTATTGGCAAGTTGCCTATTTGAATATAAAATACTCAATAAAATTAAAACGATAATTAATTATTTGCTGATTACATTATTAGTACCACTAGATATATTGTAAACCTCTAACCAACATAAACTCATAAATTTCTCTTTAAGTCCTACATAAGGCACATACATTATTTTCAAATTTCTCCCCATGACATGTAATTTCACTTGAACTATGGTTGAATGATTTTTCCAGGGGAGTTAATTAGGTTAAATACAATAGCACTCTTTTGCATTTTTGGTATAAATGTAAAAATGTTGCTTGCCTCCACCGGAATTAGATATATAATTCATGAATCATGTATATATGTTTTGCCTTGTTTGAGTAAAATGGTAAAAAGGAAGAAAATAAGCCCTTGAAATGTGATGTATTAATAAGAGTTTATGAACCCTGACTTTGTATGTAGCTATTGCATTGTTACAAGATATATTCCCCTTTAAAAAGTTTTGATAATACATTGTTTGCAGGAGATCTGGCGAAAATACTACATATATACATTAACTCTATTTTAATCAAGGTATTAAGTATCAGCAGATGATAATTTACAGTCATCCACCTATTCATTATTTTCACTTTAGGTTATTTTTAATAGGTTATTTTTAATTATAATCATTATTGATGTAGAATGACCGTCTGATATAATTATGGTAATGGTATAAAAAAAATTAGCCCCAAAAGCAGAGCAGGTCAGGTGCATGATTTTTGGTAACTGAACAAATAACATAGTTGTAAATGTGTTTATTAGAACTATAAGCTAACTTATCAAGATTTTTATTTTTATAACTGCTTTAGTCTGCCCAGACGGAAGGAACAGTTTTCCCTGTCAGGTGATTCCAGTGATGGATAGGATGAGGGCACCTTGATAATCAAGAAGAGAATTGCACTCCAAACTCCTAAAGACCCTCTACTACAGATACAAATGTAGGCAAGGCCTAGTACTTGTTTGATTTAGTTTAGATACATTTACTTGGGCACGTCTATACCTATCGCTAAGAGGTATAGCCAGGGTCTATTTGACAGGGACACAAGAAATCACTTCACATATTTCGTGGTCCCAACAGAATAACAGTAAGCATATGATTTTATTATTCGTATGAAAATTAACGCATCCAGAAGCCAAGTCTAACTCAAACATTTTCATGTACCACAAAGATATCAGCTTTAATTAGATGTTATAACTGGGCGAAATGGTAGGAAGGTTCATCAACAATCATAAAACGGTAAAAAAAAACACCTCGAATGAATATATGAATGTTTATACATGTATATATATTTCTTTTATTTAAGTTTGGGGATATACAGCTAAGTCAAAAAATATTTTGGGATATACAATAATATATAGATCAACTAATTAACAGTTTTGGGAAATATATACTTGCCTAAAGCTATAAAACATGGGTTCAGAATTGTAAGAAAATAGTTACAACCAGAGGGTTGTGTTAGAGTCTACATGTTTAGTAAATATGTATGATATTTGAACTCGGTTTATATTGTTTGGAAAATAATGCGTATATAACAAGGAATTAAGGCCTTCTCTTGTGTTGTATTCTGGAATTGGTGGTCGTTGTAAGGATTATATGTGTAGCACGCCCCTTTACTGTATAATTAGTGATCCTACATGTACCTCCAATCGGCGTAGTTTGGCTCCAAACTATGTAATTACTGCTCACGAAAGGCGTGCTTTCCGTGCTTGACAAATTTACCGGACAAGTTCTGTATTCCGTGGCTTATTAGGGGTAATGCTATTCTCTTCACCCCGGTGGGGTGGCAAAGCTGTTTATAAGCCTTTGCTGGGTACGGGCGTCACATTGTATGTTTGTCATGCCGTTTAGTCAGTTGAGTATTAGAGTATATAGAGTTTCTCAACAAAGTCATGCTTGGCGTTATTTGTCATCTAGGAGCTGGAGTTGACGCAAAAAATGAAGAAAAGCTCAGATTCTAAGCGTATTTCTCTCAGAAAAAAGAAAACAGTTATCAAACGTACAGTAACTGCTGAGATCAAAGGTTGGTTTTTACTAGGGTTCTTTTTCACACTAGTTCACAATCTATGAAACCACATTCTTTTAAACATTTTCTTATCTGTATTTTTTTTTTTGCCTATATTCGCATGACTGCCAGAAGTACTTAGACAGTTAGCCAATATATGTGAGACAATAAAAGATCTGACGAAGAGGCAGCAAATTATTAATCAGAAGTTGGACGCCTTGCTAAAAGAGAAGGCACCAAGTTCTGATTATCAGAGGAGTTCAACGTTCCTGGAGGTACAACACAGGAAGTTAAGGAGGATTGTGGAGTGTTGGAGGAAAGACTGTGCGATCCAAAAGTGAAGAACTGTCTGGTATGTTGCTGGCAATCAAGATAGTTTTTATTTATCAACTTTGTCTGTCTGTAACTCCTCCTACAGTTTTATTTTACATATTTTACAGATTTCATCGCCATGATTGGAGAATATACATGAAGATTTCTTTATGTTCTTAATATGGCCCTTTACAACTGTAACACACACGGGCATATGTTTGCCCCGTCAGTCGTCAGTTTAACCAAAAGTGTACTGGCATGCAATTAATGATTATTTATGACAAGATAAACTTAGTGACATTATAATTTGTTTATACTGTTCTTTTAGAAAGAGTAAGAAGAAATCCTGCTACACATTCAAGTACTGACCAGGAGATAGAGGCAGTGGTCAATAACTGGCTTTAACATGCTTCAGAACGTGAAAGTGGAAAAACGGGCAGGGCACTAAAAAGACACAGGAAGAGTAATATCATTGTTTGAGTTTAATTGTAGAATTCGTGGGTCACCTGAAACTAGCCGTCTAGATTAGGTTCACAAAGAATTACTCGGGTTACTTAAGAGTTAGGTTTAGTATTTGGATTAATAGCTTCAGGAATAAGGTTAGGTTTTTCAGTTTTAGGGCTACGTAAAGGGAACATTTTGAAAAGTGAAAGACCAATTTTACAATCTGCCCAGCCTTTATAATTGGAAAATGTATTGAATACATTATTTACTGTCTATCATTATATTAAATATGATTAGTGTTAATAACATTCGGTCTTTGGGAAATGTATTGAATAGATTATTTTATTTCATGTACAGTTGTATGTTGTTACAGTACAGAAAATAATATTATTGTTAAACATTGCATACAGCCTGGAAATGTGTAGATTAGATTATGTTACCGCATGTACAGTTGTATATTGACCTAAAGTAAATAATAATGTACAGTCTTCGGAATATCATATAAGGCATTCTTTTACTGTGTTGTTAAAGTTAGTCTTACATTTAGTGTTAAAACTAGCATAAACCCTGTGAAATATCAATTATATTCCGTGATGGTGACATTAATTAAACTGCATAATAAGATTGTTCACTTTCTGTGGCATCGGTTAAATTCAGTCAAAAATATATGTTATTCTAAAACGAAGTGTTGTGTAATTTTTTTTTATTGCGTGACGTCAGAAGTCAATATAGACGTTGTGGGATGAGGTGTTCCATGTGGGTTGTTTTTTGAATGACTACATGTAAAAACATACAAACATTTATAATATTTCCATTGAACGTCGCTAGTCTTTAATGACATTACTTTTACATACCGATGAATAACGCTGTTTAGAATTAATATTTTGTAATTAAAGCGTCTTTTCTAGGTTGGAGAATAACGTATTGATGTTGGAAAAAAAAGGTTGATATTTGTTGTATGGACGTCTTACAAAGGTGAAAAAAAAACACGTTTCGTTAACGTCATGTCAATGTTGATGAAACGTTGGTATTTGCTGCATGAGAATCCATTAAAGGCTTGAAAATAACATTTCTAGGACGTCATAACGTTAAAAAAACGTTGATATTTAGTTTTATCACATACCTATGAGCCTCACCCACATGGTAGACACATCAGATAATTTTCCGTATCAGTATCCTCTGAAACCTGGACTATTTTCACTGTTTATATTAACGCAGCGCCCCCTACAGGGAATACCCTTTCATTACACGATACAAATAGAACGGCAATAAATAACACGTGAAGCGCACAATTTTGTAAAAATAATTTTATATTTGTCATTTTTAAAACAGACATATGTTCGAAAAAATACATTAAATTTAATTTAAAAAAATAGCATTGATATAAAATGAAGTCACTTGCCTAGATGTGTCGTCTGCTCTCACGAAACTTGTAACAATTTGCTACACCTTCGGATCCAGAGAATTGTCCCGTTCGAGTGTATAGCATTTTCAAGTCTAAAAGACCCTTAAAAATGTGTAATGCAGACAGTTCATTTTATCTGGCCATAAATCACAAGAGGACCCCAGATTCACAAATGTGGTTTAAATGTCAGCCACTTGGAGAGAACAGCCTCCGGTACATAATGAAGTTCATGAACCTCCAATGCGGATCTGCCCGGGAAACTTACAAACCACAGCGCCCGTAAGTCAACTGCAACTTACCTGTTACACGTGGGAGTAGCACCGACTACAACCATGCAGCTTACGGGTCATAAAAATGTTTCCAGCGTCAAACGGCATGCTGTGGCTTCAATGGAAATGCAAAGACACATGAGCTCAATTACTTCCAATCCAGCCAGTGTAAACAGTCCGAGTCACGTACAGCCCTATCACCGCGGCCATCCACATCGTCCACAGATTTTACTGAACCCGTTCAACCCCGTCAGCCCCTGGTCGAATCTAACCTTTTCGCCAACAGACAGATGAACACACCACAGAATACTTCTGGTGTATTCCATGGGGCTACATTTAACAACTGCACCCTGCACATCAATTTCGGACATTCTTCTAATCCAGCTAATATTTCAACTACTAGTTGGGGTACCAACGTTTCTGGAATTGGAATGCAGTATTCTAGTTTTACATACACTGTGTAAGGATCTCGATCCATGTGCTTATCAACCCCGTTAATATATGTTACATCGACATTACTTTTATTCATTTAATATTATGAAAATTTAGTAACGTTTTATTACCTTATTTCTGTAATGTGTGTTTTTCTCTACAGCAAAATAAAGTCGCTGGTTGTTACTTGAAAGCGAACTATGTTTTTTTTGCGTTTTTACTGGGTTGTGCAATTTTCATTCATGCAAACTTTACAGAGAACAGCGTGACGTCATTACCACGCAGAAAGTTCCATTGCGTAGTGATATATGTAAACAATCACAGCGTTTCAGTTTAAATAACCTTTCAATGTAAATTAACTTGAACTTTGCGATATTTAGGTAGAACACTCATGTACCATATTTTATGGGACAGCATTTTTTTTTTTTGAATGCGCAGGTTTTTATTGTTTCAGGTCGGACTGCGTATCAATCTCGCTCTTCGAGCTCGATTGATACTTCTGCAGTCCGACCTGAGACAACTCGAGCTGATACAACGTCACCTATCCCGTATTGTACTTATAATATCTATGTATGGACGTCTTTTATTGGTTATATAATAACGTTATAAAACGTTAAAACAATGAGCAAAAAGCCCGTTCACACGGCAACATTTTAAACCGGCTTAATTCTTAACCGTTTTTTTTTAAAACGCACCGTTCACACGACAACTGTTCTAACTGGCTCTAAGCCGTCTCACAACTGTGCCCGTTCACACGGACAGGTTGAAGCCGGTTATACTTTAGCAACGTCACTGTGACGTTGCGCTGCGTTTAAGATGGGTCGGTTCACACGGACATTTTAAACCGGCTAACGGGCGTGCAGTAAGGTTACCATAGTTTATCCTGATCAGCATAAACCATGATTTTCGGCTCAAATAATTTGTAGTTCCAGGTATTCAGCAGCTGTACGTGTAAACGCAATTCGAACTATTACTGGTCCATTTACAGATGGAGTTTCGAGCACGTGTCCGTCAGAAACCTATTCTCCGGCTCATTGTGAAATTGTGCCCTTGAGTAAACATTGCCTTTCTTGATCAGATTTTTACATTATGTTGATATTCTGTGCATATATATGTTTTGTAGAAAAACGCTATACATATGTATATATTCAGTACTGTATAGCCCTAGCGGTGCAAGTCTCCTTTTGAAAATAATGTATCCAATATAAAAAAAAAAACGGAATTTTATATGTTTTAGCATTTCCATTCTCTTTCTATCACGTTCCTATTTCTGAAAAAGAAAGATGAAGGTAAAGTAAACTGTAGCGATGAGTTAATTGAAGGTTGTTTCAGAATCTTAACGACACAATATGAAAACAGGTTTTATTGATCGCCAATATATCGGGATAAAGCACTGGGTATTGAAGCAATTAAACCCCAGCATATTCTGAATTGCTCTGCCGAGAAATTATTTCCCTTGAGATGGCTTTCCGAGTGTCAATGAAATAAGCCACCAACATGTGAAACGGGACAGTAAATATTTAAAATGATCTGGTTAACAACAGTGCTTTCATACCTGATGTGATAAGGATAAAGCTTACAATCTCTGAATCCTATTTTAGTGAGAAATTATAAAATTATGAAATATTTAATTACTTATATTTATTTCAATAGTTGGTTGGTGTCTTACGTCGTACACTATAGTGTTTTACCTCGATCGCTTTGCGATGCCGGCGTATAGCGTAAAACGGGAAGGCAACCTTAAAAATGCGCCAAGTATCTGATACAGTGACTGAAATATCTCTTAAAAAGATGAAATTAAATCGGACATTACAAGAGGTAGTTTGGTAATACACAAGTTTTGCTCTTAAGTAAATACAAATAATGATAGAAACTTAAATTTGCCAACTTGAGGAATTTTTTCAAGCCATATGATATTTGGAATTAGTAGGATATGTCAATGGAACAGTCCAATGGGAATTGTTGGAGACAAAAATGATATCACGTAAACCTGTTACGTTTTCAAACAAACGGCACTTAAGGCTACTTAGAAATAGTCCTTACTTCAAACACAACAATAAGACGTCATATAGTTCTCAAAAAAGGCCTGCAACTTTTTGGCCAGAAGTGCGCCTCCAAAACTATAATTTCCAAAGAATGCCAACTGCTAACTGTGAGCGTTTATCCATCAACCTTAAAGATTCATGTATGTTCAAACCTTTGTTGCATGACGTCACGGAGCTAGTAGCCAACAACGTCTGACAATGCTATCATCAGACACACGTGGGCATCATCGAATTTCTCATAGATTGTTAACATAGGAATTAAGCTAAACACCATCTGCTGACGTATTTTTCAGCGGTTGTAAAAGATGCGTAGGTCGTAGGAGAGCTTAACGGCAGTTGAACATACTCCGTAAAGCTGCGTTCACACGGTGCGACCTGTAGTGTCAGCTCGTTGCAAAAAAGTTGAAAGTTTAGGGTCAAATGCGATCTGCTTATCTCGAGAACTAAACAAATAACGTAACTTTGTTGTTGTGCTTTTCATTGACGCATTCGTTGTGTTTTATGTTCAATAACATTTCTTAGACGCTGAAAAAAAAATATTCACTGCTGATTTTCAACCTTGGAAGAAATTTGAACGAAGGGACATAACTCCATTCAATTCAAATGATACGACTTTATTAGTTGAAACCTTAGTTTCGACTCGTTGAAAGAAACACAACATATTCCATTCAACTCGCTTTCAATTAGTGGAATTAATTTTCTGAAAACAGAGTACAATGTTAAATGTGTACTAAACTCGAACAGCTATGTTAGAGAGGATTTTTGACTTCAGAGTGTCAATCTGTCAATATACTCCGGGTTTATTAACAATTTCTGTATAATTCGAGAAATGTAATTTAGACGAAGCAGGATGAATAAAGTTTGTTCACAAAGTATTATTACCTGGCCTTTTACTCGCATTCATGTGTGAACGCTTCGATTGATTGGAAAGGTTGAGAGGCAAGGATATCTTGCTAAGTTAAAATGTCTCCTTAACATTCGTCAAAATAACAACCTGGATATTTGTTACTTATTTAATATTTGCGTTTAAATTAGGCACAGAAGCCTCTTAGGAGATAACACATTATAGCTGTGTTAAGCTATAATATCTTTAGTTTGTCTTAAGCTATGCTTCCATTTGTACAGACACGGATATGGAAACAAAATCGCGCTTACTATTAATATAGCGAGTGTTTCCATTTGTACGTGTGCGGACGCGGATACAGCAATCGTTGACCTGATCATCTGGCGATCGGTACGTTTTGCGTTAGTCTGAGGAGCTCAGACGATAGTTGAGCTATTTTCAAAAAAACTAACGTCTGAGTTCAGTTGTACCCATTGGGCTTTTTGTACATTTTTGACACCTTAAAAATCTATAAAACAGCAAACAAAAGTGGCAATTACAATGCTTTCTTACTTTATCTCTTTCATTTATCACGTACTCCAAACCAATGTCCCTACATTTTAACGCCAGAGAAAGCAGATATATCGTCTGTGCCATTTTGAACAGTGGCCTCTCCGCCAACTGCACATTAAATGCCTACGGCACTCGCCGAAAGTCCCGGATCTTCGGCTTTGTCATGGGTCCATCAAAAGGGTAAGTAAACCAATCTAAATCTAGGCCACCTCTTTAGGTCTTCTAGACGGGTGGTCAGATTGGTCCGGTCTGGTCACGCCAAGCCGTACAATGATCAATTAATGGCACACGTTAAATGTCATCAACTGCGTGAATACCACCAAATATTACCAAAATAAAGTTATTATTTTTAGAAAAAGCGGAAGATAATGGGTCAATCGTGTAGAAGACATGGACTGTTATTTTTGTCTTCTACTCGAGTAAAACCATCCATGATACCTTCCTCTACTGGAAGGTATTCCCTTTGGTGGAGCTGTGTGGAGGGTGGTGGTGATCATTGGTGGTAAACATGATTAAAATAATATGGCCTCATAAAAAGAATCTCAAAACAATGACAAAAATCGAAAATCAGAATTAACCTATGATATGGACACTATTGAACAAGAAAGCTTGCCAAAATTTATAGTCATCAGTAGTCAAAATAAATCTGTCTCCAGAATATCACCATTTGCTTTAACAAAACATTAATACCGACAGCATTAAACACGTAACAAAGATGAGAAATATAGGTTAACCAACGAGAGCCTGGGCGTTACGACGAATATCACGTGTTCGAGTTGGTTATCTTTTTCTCACAATACATACTTTTAGCACTTTTGATGTCGAATCTGTACATGTTTGATTGATTGGTATGGTTACACATTGTTCTGCACGTGCAACTCGCAACGTGATTGAAAGACGTTTTTTTGCAACATTGCTACATCGTAGTGACACCACAATAACGGTAATGTCACAATGTAACGTGACCTTCCATTAAGAATTGACCGTCACGTTTTGCAATTTTATCGGGGTATAAACCTTCAAATGAGTGTGGTTCAAACCTTGCGTAATCTTTCGACCGATTCCTCGATGGTTTATATCCCGATAAAATTGCAAAACGTGACGGTCAATTCTTATAATTCACCACTAAGCCGATTTTTTATCTGTCAAAAAAGCGAAAGCAGACAAATCAAAATATGCGCGCAGTGCTGACCTAGTTTCTGTATCTATGTCAACATATTCAGGCGTATCACACGTGTATGTATTTCTCCGCATTCAGTAGAAGTAAAATCAAAGACATAAATAATTCATTTTTAACGAAGTAAAAATTTAATGTCAACCTCAATACAAACAATAATTACTTACACAAATACAAAGTGAAACGCGACAGTTAAAGTGCAAAAAATGTTGCACTATGTTTTTATTCGGATGGCGAAAAGGGGTGCTGGTTTATTTTGAATGTCGTCGTTTGGGTGCAAATACCAGTATATATGATGGTTTTAAACTTGAAAGTTCATTTATTTTGTGTATATGTTAAATGTACAGTTGTTGAAAATACCCCCAGGAAAAAATCTTGGTGATGAGGGAAAATTGTAATTTAATGATGTCATTTAAGAGTTTACTGTGGTTGATAGTGATGAATTCTCGTTCGGTGGCAGATGGACGGACGGATCTTGTGTTGCGACGGCTTGGTTTTGTTCGGTGCTGTTTGAAGCTAAAACAGTGGATGGAGGAACAGAAACAGTGGATGGTGGAGCAGAAGGCACAAATTTGGATTGGAGGACGTCACTCATCTGTGGTTTCTGAGTATTACTACATCCCCGATTATAGCTCCGGATACTTCTCTCATTCCTGTGACCGCTCATGTGCATGATGTGGCGCAACTCTACACCAGCATCATTCAAGGCCGTGATGGCAATGGCTTTGAGGGAATGAGCAGTAAAAACACGACTCAAACCAGCTTCTTTGGAAATTGTGGGCATGATTGATTGAAATTTTCTCTTTGACAAAGGTTTGGGTGTGTACCATATCATATCATTCGCCGTGACAGACTGTTTAATGCCACAAAACAAATTTGTTGCCACGGGATGAGACTTTTGGAGTAACAGTCTCAGACCGCCCTGTGCTGTTTTCTGAGCAGGGTCATGCACCAAAGCCGCATACTCTTTACCCGCATCATCAAAGTCGAAATGAATACTTGTGGTCAACAGTTGTGGATGAAATTCTAGACCCCTGGATACGAAATGAACAGCAATCAAGTACCATGCTTGGTAAAGGACCGACTTTGGCGAGTTGATTTCCAAATATTTTTGGATTTTGGGAAAGTCTCCAGCTTCGATAATTGGCTTGTAAGCCGTTGGTTTGGCCGTCCCTGCCTTCGCCTAGAGTTTCAGGAAACCATTCAGGACAGCACGGCCTATATCCCTGAGATGGCGGTTTAAAGTCGCCCTCAAATTCTTTGAATTCATTGAATTTCTGTGGTAATCACTATCTTGTTGTTGCCTTGCTGCAGCATAAAACTGCCTTAATTTGTCTGCCAATTCTGTGCTGGATATTACCGAAAAATCTACTAGTTGCCCCGTCTCTTTGCACCAGTCTGAAATTTCAAATTAAAATCAATAAGGTAAGATCCTTTTTTGTCCTTATTCTTAGCTGAAAATATTTTATTAAAATTAACCGTTTTGCGTGTTTCTTATGTT
>JAVFBZ010165788.1:0-14260 GCA_032466195.1 Katharina tunicata
AGACGAGGTCATGAAAACAATGTTATGGGAATATAGCATTACACGTCAAGCAAAGTGTTCTAAATTGAGTTTCGCAGAAAGTACTGGTATGTGATGCATATCAACCTGTAGAGTTTCATCTGTTGCACGTCAGGGAAAAAATAAAAAAAATAGTAGCACTATAATAGGCGATTTTACAGGAGACTAAACGTACGCGACTAAATAAAAGAAACAGACTATAGTCTGTTTAACTCGATGATGCGATTACCATTATATATAATTATACCAATGTATGTTAAAACTTACGCGTATCTTACATACGGATTCACACCCACTTGGAACTTACACCCTGTTTCCGAAACGACCCCCTGATAAACAAATATGAACATACAAGTAAATTTAAAAAGGCGAAAAACAAAGTCATAGTCAAACTACAGACCCTGCTAATTAGTTAACAAAACTGTTTTTACATTTCTTGTAGGATTTCCCGTTTTCCATGCCACATAAAGAGAACTACTGTAAGTTAAATGTATGGTGAACAGTTTGTGCCATGATTTATTTATATACTTGCAGATAAAAATAACCAAAAATTACATTTTACTTATAGTTCAGTTCAAGTTGAACCTGGGATATAGTATAGGCCTAGATACTACTCATATCATATATCCCAGATTGAACTGGCTTTCAGTCATCAGTGGAAAACGAGTAACAATACAGTAAATGTAATGCCAATTTAAGTAACAACTTGATATGGTCTACTATTTGACTATGACTTTGCGGTTCCTTCCCCTAAAAAAGTTAAGACCTATATCTGGTTCCAGAATGTATTATTGACTATATAGTACGTACATAGTAGACTAGGCCTAATAACGATACAGAACTCTGCCTCTAATTCCAGAAATTAGTCTCCTATGACATTTAATCTTTTTTTAAATTTTTCTATTTTATACAAATATTTATATATTATTTAAATTATTAAATAGCGTTGGAGAGACACTTTGGGCACTTCAGTCTGATCTTACAAAATTTCTAAGTAGGATAAAATCTACACACGTTGTAAGCACCCAATTGTTCGTAAGCTGAATGCTACTCTACACAAAATCAACAAGCATGGCTACCTTGAGGCATGTGTTGCTACCTTCACGGACTAAACTCTTCCCTCTTCTCGTTAAAAACTGTCAAAATGAGCTTGGCTGTCTTAAAAACCAAGGTAATAATTATCCACATCCTGTATGTTTTCTGTGTGGGCAAATTGTGCCATGACAGGAGCATAGCATGATTTTGTTGGCTGTCTTTAATTCGAAACGACAACAACATTAGACTTTTAGTTGTATACGGTATGGATAACGTAGTAGACTTATAACGACACAGAACTCTGCATTTACATCAACTGTAGTGCCAGAAGTATCTAATCTCTAAGATATTTAATAATTTTTCATATTTATAGGACGGAGAGTGAGTAAGTCTTATTAGAATTTTATACCTTCTAAGTTCTTACACGAGATGACTGTTGACTTTTGACTGTTGCCAGTGTTGGGCTCAATTAAATTGAAGATGAAGATGACAAAAGTAGCGACAAACGGTAGAGCTCTATAGAGACTCATAGCACTTCCTTGATAATGCTGAGACAGACAAGCTTTTACTGTACTTTTTCCAGTAGTTTGAAATTTCTTGCAAAACAAGGCAACATGCGAGACCGCTGTGGTGATCTCTTATGTCCTGCAAGATAGATCTCTGAGGCCTCATTTGGACATATTGAAGTAGTCTGGTACCCTGCCATCAAACTTAATAATAATTGTTAAAAGGTACGAGTATAGAGAGCAGGGTACCATGATAGATTGGTATTTATTTATAAACACATGTTTCAGAATCAGATAAGACACACAGTTTGGGATATAGTCAAGACTATCTTACAATAAATTTCTAGTTATATATTTTGAAGCCCAAAATCAGGCATAAAACCAATGAGGTGTCGGGATCTATATTGCGTGGTCAGATTGTGGGATAACATGACTTTTCCTGCATAAATTATTATAATGCAGTAAGCGAGCGACATTTTCAAATAAATCATCTCAGTAGGAGACAGAATAAAGGCTATAAAATTGATGATTCATTGCATATTATACTCTAAGATTACCATTTAGATGGTGAACTTGATATATACTCACATTTATAAATTCAATAAAATAATTTAAAAGTGTGTCCTTACGGTCGACTTTGTTGAGGATTTATGGTAGTAAAGCTAGACAAACTGTAGGTGTTTATTTATTTGCAAAGGTCCTATTTTTTTCTGATCATATTTTAAAAAAAAAACCTAATGTTGTTATCCACCTAGTATCTCAGCCAGTATAAGAGTTCTTAACTTTTTGCTAATTTCAGTTTTTGCTCTTTAGAATATAGCTGAATTTTCTGATAAATATATATTTGTGCATAGTTCATACTAGACCCAATAATTAGTGTCCCTCCTACTGCAAATCTTTCTCATCCAATGTTGAAATTTTCCCTTTTCATGAATTTCTCAACTGAGTAGACATCATGGTTTGGTCTGCTTCAAACAAATACAATAATTGACATTGCCATCTTCTGTGTTGCCTGTGTCGATCAGGGTGGTTTCTATCACCCATCATATCAGAACACTATTATATAAGTTAAATAACATGAAGTTCTGTATGGCATAAAACTCCAATCAATCTATAACCAAGTCCTCAACAGAATCTTATCAGACCAAGAAAGAAAGAAAATACTGGAAGCTATAAAAATCAAGAGACTAGACTGGCATAGTGTAAGCCAGATGGGTGTCTCAGTGTCTTTGAGACACCCTAATTCAGTCAAATTTAACATAGGAAAGATAGGAAAAATGTCAAATGAGACACCCTGAAAAAAGTTATTTGAGACACCTTGTTATTGATTTCTGGTTAATACTAATCTATGCAAAGGCCTGTTTTTATCAAACGCTTATGGCCAGCTTATCACTCTGCAATCCGACTTCAACAATGAGAGAACCTAATCCTGTTAACACCACTCACACTGTTTGTTAATATTAATCACCTGACATATTTATTCACACTCTGTATCTGTATATAAACTAATTCATCATTAACATAAGTGAAATCATTAAAGTATAGCATGAAACTTTAATTAAACATTCACCCAATGCAATTGAACTTGCACATTATTTCGAGTGAAAGTGTTTGGCCTCAACAAAGTGGATCAATCTTTATATACATACATGTATATCTTTTCAGGACGACGACTATTATTCACAAAAGATTTCTTGGGAATGGACAATTACGAGAGACAGAGGCTTACTACTACAGACAGAATAGGGGACCTTAGAGGTAGGTCAAACATAAACAACACTTTTTAGCTTTCTTTGATTCAGTAAGATTGTAAACTTAAAAATGTTTGATTGGCATTCAGAAGTTTAAGCACATCAGATTAATTATGCATATTATAGATGACAATTTACAAAATAGGTTGCGGTGGTTGAATGGGAGTCTCTTGTGCTCTTGAAAAGTCTGTATAAACACTTCCTTCTTGTACACTATATATATTTATTCCACTGATAAAGTTACACAGAGACATTACAAATACATCTTTACCACACAGCTACTGGGGACACGTGCTATCTCTCGCTTGTGCAACCAAAGAGTACTGACTCTCCCCGCATGACAGGAAGTTAACCGGAAACACCGGAATATAAATATAAGTGGAAAATCTCAAACAATGCTGAATATTAACACCCTGGTGAGCTAAAGGGCATCATGAAGCCGGTTTGTTGTGGTGTCCTGCTATTGTGCTGTAATTGTACCGGAGTAGGTTCGATTCCGAGTGTGGACCTTAGGTATATCAGTTTTCCGGTGGCTGCATGTTTCGCTGGTTTTTTTTTTATTATTAGGTTTCTTCTCCTTTTTCAACCATACACCGGCAACTCAAAGTCGTCATATCAGTGAACTACCCTTGAGTACGACATTAAACACCAATCAAATAAATAAATAAATCCTGTAAATGTATTGTGGCGACTTCTATGTTGCCAGCATTGCTTAGGGTGGTTTCCTTCATCCATTGGGCTGGCAAAAGCCTGGCATGCTGTCATAAAAGTGAAATGACCTTAAGTTCGCCAATCAATGACAAGTAGGTTTAAATTTTTCTATTACGCTGAATTTTTTTCAGATAGATTTTGTTCACGGATGGAAAGTTATGTTACCGATGGTTCCAGGGAGACTGTTTTCACTGACGACCTTAAATCTATGTTACATTTAGCTGAAACAGATGAGGAGTTAAATACAGTGGACCAAATGTATCGAAGGTAAGGGTTGGTCGGTTTACTCTAGAGAGAGAGAGAAAACCGTGGGAGCGTTCTCTATTTATGGTCCCATCTAGCCTAAATAGACAGAAAAAAAAAGTAGTGAAATACCCTTGAGTAAGTTGAGTATTACGTACCAATCAAAGAAACAAATAAATAAATCTTTAATAGATCTGGGGAATAATTATGAACATATTAATGTATGTCACTGTATAGAGAATCAGATGAGAACTTTTTTTTTATCTTAATACCAGTTCTTTGATACATTGTAGCCCTGCTCTGCATGAATACATTAGAAACACTATGACTAACCATGTATTTGCATTCCTTTTCTCTCAGGTATTTGCAGCAAGGGAACGATTTACCTGTTGGGGAGTTTCATTTTGGTCCTATAATCTTACGTCTACTGTCATATTTAAACAAACCAGAGCTGGCTTATGAGATGTTTACAGACGAGGTGAGGGAATTGTTTCCAAGTACTATTTGTTTGAATATCCTGTCTAAAAAAAACTCTTGGCTTGAGGATTTATTCACTTCCAGTTTTCAAAGGGTGGGGGAAATTTATGCTATCGTTTGTACGACACCAAGAGACAAGAGTAAAGCTCCCAAGCAAAACTTCCATTTCATGTGATAGATTAAAACTCATGTTCACTTTGGATCGGATAAGAGTGCAGTGCCATCTGTTAACAAGTAACCAAGGGGCATTACTCCTGTACTAATCGCGGGGTGTTGGGTGGGAGCTTTCTGTGCCCTGGTACTCTCTGAGCTAAGGGGCGTCAAGAAGCCAAGTTGTTGCGGTGTCCTGTTTTCTGTTGTTTTAAAGTCCTGTGGTGTCTTGTGCTTTGCCAGTATTGCTGAAGGGATTTCCTTCATCATATGAGTGAAATAACCTTAAGTACGCCTTCGTTGAAGTACCACAATCAATGAATGAATCCAGAGCTAATCTGCCTGTTTTCATCAAGTTTGATGACGGATGAAGTGAATACTTGTTAAGGGTTGTGATATTTTATTATATCATAAAGTTTCTCAAGAAGCTACGTTAAAACGGAAGTAATTTACTGGAAAACTGCTGATCTGATTGTAATCAAACTTGGTATTTATGTGCCATGTGACAAGATATAGCTTCCGTATGTGTTTCAAACATGTTTACGTCCACCTGGTGGCTAAGTAAAAATTTGGTTTCCAGGTATTACCTTGAAAATCTCTCATCGGACTATGATCAAACTTGGTATTTATGTTAAATGTGACAAGATATAGCTTGGGATTGTGTTTCGTTTATGTCCACCTGCAGGGGAGGAGGGAATCAGTTAGCCGCTGAATGACAGTTCTAGTTTCGGCTTTTCCAAACTTGGTATTTATGTTAAATGTGACAAGATATAGCTTGGGATTTTGTTTATTTTATGTTCACCTGCAGGGGAGGAGGGCATCAGTTAGCCGCTGAATGACAGTTCTAGTTTCGGCTTTTCCAAACTTGGTATTTATGTTAAATGTGACAAGATATAGCTTGGGATTTTGTTTATTTTATGTTCACCTGCAGGGGAGGAGGGCATCAGTTAGCCGCTGAATGACAGTTCTAGTTTCGCCTTTTCACAACTTGGTATTTATGTGCCAATATGTTTCAAACATGTATACATCCACCTGGTGGCTAAGTAAAAATTTGGTTTCCAGGTATTAACTTGAAAATCTCTCATCGGACTATGATCAAACTTGGTATTTATGTGAAATGTGACAAGATATAGCTTAGGATTGTGTTTTGTTTATGTTCACCTGCAGGGGAGGAGGGTATCAGTTAGCCGCTGAATGACAGTTCTAGTTTCGGCTTTTCCAAAATATATAGTAAGCGAGACTGCCCTTCCACTTGAATGGTGGGATGGGTGTCTGCCTAACCTTATGCCTCAACTGTAATTAACATGACGCCCAGCCATGCAGGCCCGCGCCGTGGCTCAGTGGTTAGCGCGTCTGACTGCAGATCCTCCTTTGATGTACCGCAGGGGTTCAAGTCTCCCAGTGGACCTGAGGTATATGAGGGAGAATCTGTCGTCATATAAATGAAATACCTTTGAGTACGACGTTAAACACCAATCAAACAAACCCAGCCATGCAAGCTATTCTGTCATAATGGTAATTAAGTTAAACCTGAACTATTCATGCAAGCTTTGTGAGAACTTTCTCCGAGGAGCGGTTTTGTTTAGAATTTGAAAAAGATGATGGCTCTTGTAAAACATGAATCTAACTTTTCCATTTAAAGAATTTTTTTATACCTTACAGTCCCTTGGAGATACATTTGACAACATGGGTTGTTTTCTTCTAATTGCGGATCACTTATATGAACAAGGAGACTACGAGAAAGTGCTGAAGGTGTTCGACAAGGTCCAACGTACCGAGTTACGAGGAGTTAAATACCCTAACGACTGTACCACAGTGGCTCTGGCAGCTTGTTACAAACTGGTGAGCACAGAGTGAAAACTGAAAATGTTTCCTAGAAGAAACTGGAGAGAATGTTATATAAGAGTATGCCATCAAAACTTAAAATGTCATACCAAATGGAAAGGCAGCAATAAAAAAAGGGGAATGGTTGAGGAACAACGATGCATTGCATGATTGAACTTTCTATACAGGTGATCGTCTGAGGTTGAAATTGTGAAAATAAATTTTGGTCGACCTCTTAAAAGATTGACCTTTTGGCTGAACAATTTTATCGATAATAGCTAAATATTATTAAGTTAAGTAGGATTAGGACATGTATTTAACGCGAAGCCACAACAAATCAGCTTCCTGATGCCTTTAAGACCAGAGAGCAGAAAACAGGGATTGTCCTTCCTTTAATGTTAAGTTTTATTCCAACTTTTAAACCCCAAATAAAAAAACACATGAACAAACACAAATTTTGCTTCCATTCTGGTTTCTCTTCCATCATCTATGTGTAAGTTTGTGAAATCAGCATGGATATGATATTGTCTTTCATGATGGTAGTCGGGTGGGAGCATCCGTTGCCCTGGTGGTCTCCGAGCTATGGGGCATAAGGAAGCCGATTTGTTGTGGCAGCCTTTTTTTTGTCCTGTAAAGGTAGTGTGGCGTCTTCTTTGTTTCCAGTGTAGTTTAGGATGGTGTCTTCCACCGATTGGGCTGGCACCCATTCATGCAAGTGAAATAACCTAAAGTACGGGGGTAAAACCCCAATCAATCTTCATGAAGAGAGAAATTAATGTTTGTTTATCTGCAGCAGTAATAAATAAATGTGGATGTCACAGATAACCTGTGAAATGTAACTCCTGTCTTTCTCCCCTCAGAACACAGAAGAGTCCTTTAATGTGATGATGGAGGCATTCCGTGGATGTCGAGAAAGAGGCATTAATTTCACATCCAGAAGTACATCTTTTGCAGCTCAATTGGCTTTAAATCAGGTAAAATTTGCCTTTTTATTGTCAGTTGGTTTGGTTTTTACCACTTCCGACCATTTCTGTGAAGACTCGAAGTAGCTGTCTGATTTTCCATCTCCTCAACATAGATATATATCACCAATAATTCATCACCTGATTTAAAAAATTTTTGCGAGTTTATCATTGCAATGAGAGGACAAATTGGAATTCCATGAATCAATCTGTGGTTATTAGACAATGGTTTACCAAATAACACTGTCGTCTTCCACTTTGATTGCAACAATAAACTCTTTTGTAGTCCTGTTGTGTCCAAAAAAGATCGTTCGATTAGATGAGATGATTAGGCAGAACCAAAGAGGCTTCAGGCATCTTGTTTTTTTACTTGTCTGAGTTTGGTGCCTGGGCAGTGTTGTGGCTCTATTGGTTGGACTGCATAGTTCGTTTGAAAAAAATCACCTTGGTGTAGCTACATGTATTGTCCCTAAACAATGTAGCAGCAGTTAGCTTCTTTTTTGTTTTGGCTTTCTTGTTTAAGAGTCATGTAGAAGCTAATTTGAGACTTTTTGAAAAAGGGAAGTTGTCATTTTGTTTTATTTGTGTTTATTGGTACCTGTTGGGTGGGAGCACCCGTGCTCTCTGAACTAAGGGGCACAGAATGCTGATTTGTTGTCTTGTTCTGTTTGTCAGGTCTTGCCTGTTGCCAGCGTTGTTTATGGTGGTTTCCTTCATCGATTGGGCTGGCAAGCCGTCATATAAGTGAAATAACCTTGAGTACAGCATAAAACCCCAATCAAACAATTATTGGTAGGTCAAGCTTGCTTATTTGGTGACCAGGGTAGTTTCTCCATACTTAATTCAAACTGTCCAGTTTTATATAAAGTCTATGGTGAGAGAAAGTAATATGGGCTTCACCGTTGAAGAGATTGAACTTCTAACTCTCGTAAGGGGAATGACCTTGATAATGAATCCCAAAACTAAATAATAAATCATGTGGGAGCTACTGGGATTGAAACTAAAAGGATAATTTCTTTTGAAATCCAACAAGTAGGGCAAATGTCAAACTATTTAATATGTTTATTAAAATGACAATTTCAGAATAGACCAGAAGTGGCTTTGGAGGTCCTCGTGTCGAGAAATGATGAAAGATTTTTTACGTCTATTAATCTCAAGGTTAGTTCTCTTTCACATGAACATTTTGTGACCCCCCCCCCTGTACTCGGAACCCAGGGGAGTCAATGATTCTTTGTTGCTAATTAAAGTGAGATGGGTTGGATGATGCAAACATATCTCTGAGGCGTCGAGGAGACATTTTGAAAACGACCCACTTAAGCTGATAATGCAAGTGGCACGACGTCCTATCCGTTTTTCTACAGTTTTCCACCTGTGAAATTGGTTGTTCCAAATTACCTGTGCTGTTCCAGCGTTCTGGTCATGCAGAGCAATTTCCTTCATCTACTGAAAGACAAATCCCCTTGTAAATCTGTGTTATACTTAGTAATGTTGGTTTTTCCTGGTCTTAAAACAAATTATAATACAGGCTCTGTAATTAATATTTATTTTTCAGGCCGTAGCATATGCTAGAATTGGTCGTTTTGACGATGCCATTAGACTGTTAACAAATATATTAAATCGGGATGTGCCAGAGCAGTATCGCAGAGGTAACGAAATCTACAAAGATACGGTAAGTGGATTTGGATTGTTGTGGAATTTTGAGGTCCCAATTAAAGTAACATCACGTGTTTACATGGTAGGGGCAGTGGCACTTTCAGCGAATGAATACTGCCTTGTTGTCGCTGGCACAATTACCCTTAATCCTCAACAAATTCGACCTCTAAGGGCACATAGTAATTTTATTGAATGTTCAAGTGTAAATTTGGAACTAAACCTTACATTTTCTGGTAGTTAAAAGTTTGAACTACATTAAAATTTCAAGTCTATACTTATTACCCTTTGCGTAAAATGTAGTTTTATAAGTTGTAAAGGGATCGCATTTGTCGAGCATTTAGGGTAGTTGCAGAAGTAAAATTCCAACACTTTTCCAGATTATATTCAGGCTGTTATAGTTATCACAGTTGGAAAGATAATGTTCCTCCAGTGCTAACAATCAGATGACTTCACATGTTTTGGTTGTGTTAATCACCGTCATGTAAGTGAAATACCCTTGAGCACGGCGTCAACCCTATGTTTTTTGTTTAGATCAAAGAAATCGAAAGTGCAGTTAATGAAGCTGATACACAAGAAGCGTCCCAAGAATTACAGCAAGTTGTTCAACGATTGTCAAATGGCGGCCACATATCAGAGAAATCCATAGACGAATTTATCTGTCAACCAATCATACGCCAGAGACCAGTACAAAACAGCTTCAAATCGAGGCAACGATCTAGTTTTACGCCTCGTTACCAACGAGGGGGTTTGACAGATATGAACTGATGAATATTACTATCTAGCTTTGTTACAGTGTGATAAATAAATTTGCCTCTAAAGGCCTGGACTCCGACACAAAATCACGGATAATTATTAAGCCTTGATGCAGTGGATGGAATGTTGTGTTTAGTCTCATTTATCCCGCATAAACTAGGTTGCTTCCTTATAAAATAAGACATAGTAGCCTCAACCAGATCTTACTATTGGGATTTAAAGTATATAGCCCTACTAATAAAAGGGTATATATTTTAAATCCCAATAGTAAGATCTGGTTGAAATTGACATGCTACAATCATTGTGCAGGACCGACACGTATAGAAGACATGGGTTCTAGCCGTTCTTATATCAGATGCTAGAAATTGAAAAATGCTTTTGGCAGTAATAAGTACAAATAGTTTAATCGTAGAACCAGACAAACAAATGAATATGGTTGGGACGTGGATGAGTAGGAAATTGTTTGACAACCATGCATTGTATGGTTGGAACAGGTATTAAGGAACACATTTACAATGAAAACAGACAAAGAATTAGCTTTTTCTTAAAAATTATGAAAATATACAGGTTAATTATTCCTTTGATGGTTCCTTGGCTACTGCAAACGGCTCCTCTACAGGTATTGTACCGCTATCAGCAATGGCTATGTCAACTTCCGGTCGATCTCGTCCATCAGTCTTGGAGGATTCTATTTTCCTAATGATACTCTGAAATCAGACATGCCACTAAGCTCACTTGTGGATTTAATTCTTCTATATAAAACAATGTGCTTCATAATTAGAGTGTGAATACACCGTTGTCATAAGATAAATTAGTACAAAATACCCCAAAATGTGTACATATTAAGCCAAAGAAATAGACTTAATATTAACAGAACTATTTTTTTTTTTAAATCACATTTATGACAACTGGAGGCACAAATAAGTTTTAGAATGGTGCATATCCAATTTTGAGTACAATATGGTCTGCCTTGGGTTGGGCTTAACATACTAATCAACCAACCAGACATTAATAGCACTAATGATTGTTTTTTCCACTTTGGTATGATTGGGGGGCACAGTATATGAGGTCATTACACTCCTGACTGTCCGGGTGAAGGAAACCACCTTTCACACAGGAACATGGTTATTTCAATTATGTGAGAACCCATAGGTGAAAACCCCCCTGCATTAGTGTCGAACCTTTGTGGTATAGGCTAACCAATGCTTCCTTAAGTAAATCAAAGGGCAGGTCTCTGGGTTTTTCCAAGTCAATCTCTTGACCAGACGGTTAAGGCTGTGGGTATTTGAAAGCTTGTGTTTACCTAATTCAGAGGAAGGCTAACAACTGACTTTTGTGATCATTATTTCATTTTACGTGTGTTGAAATTTAATGTGACATGATTTAATACATACCATAAAAGCATGTCAGACATTATTAAGAGCTTGAGAAAAAATAAAGAAGTTGTTATCTATAAAGCCTTAATTTGCGTGTCTTGTCTTATCTTCTAAGTGCCTCATTAAATATTAATATACCATTAAGAGCACATACCATTCCTTCTAGAATTAGTCCAAATACAACATGGCGTCCATCCAACCATTCTGTTTTTTTCGTTGTAATGAAAAATTGAGATCCGTTTGTGTCTTTTCCAGCATTAGCCATAGATAACCATCCAGCACCGTAATGCTTCAATTTAAAGTTCTCATCAGGGAATTTATCTCCATAAATACTTTTACCTGTAATGTAAAGGAATTGTTGAAAAGCAATTGTGTAAATTGAATAGAACACTACATATATATATATAAATATGATGGGGGTGTACTGCAACCATAACATGCAATATGTTTTGCACTGATTGTAATACTGTTCCTCCTAAGTAAAAACCGTGTGGATATTCTTGGGACACACATGTACAGCTAAGATGGGAAGAAAACCACTGGTGACAAGACAAGGCAAGATCAGTGGTATAGAGCACTGTGCCACTTTCAGCCATTTACCAAAATTAGTAGAACTTGTGGGCGTAAGTTGTGGCTAAATCAAGTCTCCATGGTTACAATGCCAACCGAGGAAAAAGAACAGTACTTACCTCCTGTGCCGTCTCCTTTTGTAAAATCGCCACCCTGGATCATAAAATCTTTGATAACTCTGTGGAATTTACTTCCTCTGTAGGACAGGGTTTCTCCATTGACCTGTCGGGAAAAGAGACCATGTATGTAATGATTATCTCTGGATTTGTTTGATTGGGATTTTACGACATACTCAAAGTTATTTTTCTTACCCTAAATCCTCAACAAATTCGACCTTATGGGCATACGTTTTAATTTTTTTTAATTGAATTCATAATTATGAATTTGTAACTGAAACTTCATGAAAAAATGATTGTTTTTTTCTCCACTTCTTAGCCTTTGCATAACATGAAGTTTGTAAAGGGGTCGAATTTGTTGAGCATTTATGGTATATGGCGTTGTGCCATCCTGTAACCCTTAGCTCAGGGAACAAGAGGCTTCCACCCAACTACCCGTGGCTTGTGACCTCTTGAAGTAACAGTAATAATTTTTAAATAAATCAGCACTATTATAAAATTCCTTAATATATGATTGATTGTTTAAAAGGTACCATCAAGGGTATTTCACTTGTAAGAAGAAATTGCATTGCAGCATTAGGTGGAAAACTAAAATGAAATCCCGAGCCCAACACAGCCACCGGAAATTGAATTTAATTCATATTTATTTAAGGTCAAGACAAAGACTTGAATCTACATGTTGAAGAAAAGTTGATTGGACCACGCATGCTGAAGTTTACAAAATCAGAAAAGAAGCATAATTCATTTTAAATAAATGAAATACAAATGTGAATAGACTTTGTGACTAAAGGTCAAATAAGGTTGTAAATTAAAGGAGAAAAACATCACAAGTTTCAACAATCAGGTTCATTTTGATTAAGCGGCATTTAAAAGCTGGGTACGTAACAAGAAATATTACTTTTATGGATTTTCAACTTCTGGGTGTATTGATAAGCAAAGTTTAGGGCTAGATTTTGCATTATTGCTCGAAACGGTCTTAGTTACAAGGCCAGAACGTCACTTATCAATATACCCAGAAGTTGAAATCCATCAAAGTCATGTTTTTGTTAATCGGGTATATGGTGCTGGTGCAGCTCAGACAGCCAGAAGCTCCTGAAGGGGCCAGCCAATCACATGCTCTGAAGGTATTGAAATTTGAACGCAATCAACTGAAACCACCAGGGCATTTCGAACCGGAAGCCACCAGTGGTTAACTATCACTTTTGGGCCGAGCAGAAAATTATCAGATTTGGGGCGAGTGGAAACCAACAGATTTTGGCCAGGCAGAAAACCAACAGATTTGGGGCGAGTGGAAACCAACAGATTTGCCTGGGTTGTGTTGGGAAACCACCATGTGACCAGATTTGCTACCCTGTCAAAAACGAACAATTTGGGCATAGTGGGAAATCACTTGATTAGGGTTGAGAATGAGGGCATAATCACCAGATTTAAGGCCAGACAAAAAATGATTGATTGGTGTTTAATGCATGCTCAAGGTTTATTATCTCTTGAGATGACAGTATATGCCAGCAGCAGGAAGCCACTCCTAGACAACCATAGTGTTAGCCAGAGGGGTGTCTCTGAGACACCCTGTAGTCCATTTGAGACACCCAAATTCAGCAAATTTAACATTGGAAAGATAGGAAAAATATCAAATGAGACACCCTGTTTCTTTGAAAAAATTGATTTGAGACACCCTGTTTTTGATTTCTGGCTAACACTATGTAGGCAACTAAATAATGTGAAATCAAAGTTTTAGCTCTTCAGAAAGGTGTTTCTACAGTGATAATGTAAGGTCAAACCACACAGTGTCATGCCCCAAGACGGTTTGGATCCCTTTAATCCCAGAAAACTACCAGATTTAGGTCGAGTAGAAAACTACCAGGTTTGGGGCGAGAAGAAAACTACCAGATTTGGGGCGAGAAGAAATTTACAGATTTGGGGCGAAAAAAAACTTCCAGATTTGGGTCGAGTAGAAAACTACCAGATTTGGGGCGAGTAGAAAACTACCAGATTTGGGGCGAGAAGAAACTTCCAGATTTGGGGCGAGAAGAAACTTCCAGATTTGGGTCGAGTAGAAAACTACCAGATTTGGGGCGAGAAGCAAACTTCCAGATTTGGGACGAGAAGAAACCT
>JAVFBZ010165799.1:26948-37323 GCA_032466195.1 Katharina tunicata
AAACATATTTTGAAATTAAAACAAACGTCATCATACTTTCTTTTAAAACACAAGTATTCTTATTATTCTTATTTGTTATTGTATATTAAATAAAACATATTAATAATGATTAGTAATTATAATTACAACCAGCAAACCATTCAACCATTTCAATATTTCAATGTGGTTTATCAGCTTTAACTTATATGTAACTCAACACTATAAATTGCAGGTTCAAAGCAAATTAGAAGTGGCCATATTTCACAGCGATTTAATTAAAATTCACTGGAGATTTTATTGAGTACAGCTGAAAACTATCACAAACCATAGAATCTTGTTAGTTCAGAATTCGTGAATTTACCTTCAATGGTAAAAGATTTGTTGTATTAGGAGGCCAACACGACAGAAATTTATCATAACTAGAAAACCAATTCAGCGAAGAGCAAGAACAGTTATATTACAATATTGGAACGTTTAAAACCTAATTTGATATAAAGATGCTTTGAAATTTGAAATTGTTGATTAAAATAGTGTATTTTAAAAACAGTCACTTAGAGAACAGCGTATGAGATTTTTATTTTCTAAGTCGCAAATTATTATCATCCTGTGTGTGCGAATAGATTACACATACAAACTCAACGGGAAATGTTGAAATCCTGATCAAACATAGCTTTATAGCCATTGGACACATCGACGGTGTAGGTCCGATGTTAGAGACTGAGGAATCCGTTTGACAGACCAATTCGTCTTGATTAACACATTTGTCTGAAGATTGGTGTTTCCATTAGACTGTGTCCATTAATCTTATTCGCGTCTACTAATCGGTTATTTAATTCTTAATCTTGCCAAGTATTATAGCATACCATACTTAATATACAGCAGGAATCGTTCCCCAGATTGCGGAATATATCTGCCTCAACTATTTTGTTCTCATTTTGATCATAACAGTTAACAGTTGTTACCCGCCATGATCAAGATATGAAAGACGAAATAATTGCAGTTTTTTGGCATAATATGTACAGTGCACACAACTTCTTGTTAATTTTTAAAGTACATTATTACACTGATGATCTGGGCCCTTACACTGTCCATCTACATGTACTTAACAATTTCTTAAAGTTAACCAATTTTCAAACCCCATTTTAAATAACTAAAAACAACCTTGATTTATATTTCATTTATTTTATATGAAAATAAAAAGCTGAAATGAGGTACAATTACATTTGAAACATATAAAATGTGTGGAATGTTTCTTAACTTGGAGACACATTTATACATACGGAGCCCAGAACATTATGTTACCTACTTAACGAATACTGAAGAATGCTGAATTCTACATGGATGACAACTACTTGATATATTGGTTACCAAGTTCTAATAACGATGCAGACACAGCACACCTGGAAAATGGTAATCGCTGAGAGCAATGCAAATAAATCTCTTTATTTGTCTAACACTAAGAGTCCACTATACTTTTTCCAGATGAAGTGTTACTTCAGAGCGTCCATCAGATTTGGGAATACCTTGATGACATTGGATGTAATGAAATTTAGCACGTTGTCTATGGTGATCAGAAAATCTCTCTTATAATTTATCACATAATTATGAAAGTACAATTCAGCCCCATCGATTCTCTATAAACAGTCGACATGACATGGAGCTTATAATGTACACCAGTTTCTCCTGCAATGAAGGAATGTGTTTGGCACAGTTGCAGTGACAAAGGTGTGATATCCGACTTAGAAAGACCTGTCAGATGACTGCTTCCGAAGGTAACTCATGCACCAATCCAGCTAACATCATCCGATTTTACTTTACCAATTTAGTGCAGTCTGGAATTTTGTTGGTAAATTTCTGGCCTGATAAAAGTTGATTTTATACCTAGGAAAGTTTATTTATGTAATTGACACACCAGTCTACAGATGGTAACAGCTCAAACCGACAAATACATACCTGGGCACTTCCATATATGTTATTATACAGGGCAAGACAATTGCGATTTGTCTGTAAAATATGAATTTGAAGAAAACTAACGACTTTCTCGAACAACATGTGGTAAACATACTTTTTATTTGTTTAATATACGCTTAAACAATTGAATCAGGAGCAAGGCTCAATTCTAATTAGTAAGCCTATTGCGTGGAACCTTATACAAATGACAATCAGCACAGTTACGATATGTTTTTTCCAACATATATAACTCAGTAAACAAAAGCCAAAGCACAGCATGCATATCACGTACATAGTAATCTTTAGCACAAGGTTTTGTGATGTTCGACTAAATACATGTCAACTATATGATCCTATGAACATCCATTAAAATTAATTACACAGCATTCAATAAATCTAGTAAATCTAACATGGTGGTACAAAAAATGACCGAAGAGACGCTCTTGTACTGAAATCTATAATATAGTTTTGATTTAGCAACATTTATTTACCACATTCACTTGGTTCGCCAGAAACAGACGGAAGGGAAAATCCTGCGGGTCAATATACGGTCAAGCTCCATCGCAATTCAATCATTAGTATTATGCATATATGTCGTGTTGTTTTGATCATATGTTCCACTGATCGTAGTTGATCAGCAAGATTAGTCTGCCTCAACTAGGGTTGTGAGATACAAAGGAAACAAAATAGCGTGAATGGTTAGGATATGTTTGGTTGGCATTTAATAGCATTAGAAACTAAAAGCATCTTATTGTACAAAATTGGATTGGTAGGTTGTACGTGGAAAGAAACTGTACCGACTGGGGTATTGGAGTTATTTTTTTAGATCAAGTGTGTTCCAAATTCACTGATAAAAACTACCAAAACTACGGGGCTTTTAATGTGATGCACTTAGTAAAGACCCGTCTGATATACAACTACAAAATGTACTTGCGTCTGGAGGTAATCAGTTGGGTTTCCTGTCATCTGTTTGATCTCCCGTCTGGGCATAATGAAGACGTATGGATCAACAAGGCTATACTTTGTGTTACATTTTCACCCCGACGTAACATTGACAGGATACCCAGTAAGAGATAGTACGACATGGCAGATGGCTTTTCAATCATTTTTCACCCCGACGCAACATTGACAGGATAGCCAGTAAGAGATAGTGTGACCAGGCAGATGGCTTTTCCAATGGAAAATGTGTAAATCAATACCATTAAATTCAAATTTTAAAAGGCGTTCGAACTGATGGTAATCGATAGCAATTTAATTTTGATTTACAATTAATGACATTAATGATGTGCCAAGCTGATCCCACTACAGAAAACAGTAGGTTTCGAATTCTTTAATTTTAGTTGATGGACTCATTACTTTACATAGAAAGATTTCGAAGGAAATTTGTCGAAGTGAGAAAACGAACGAGAACTCATTTAAAATGGTTTGGACGATGTTTTGAACATGACCTGGACTGGTTAACAGACTAAAAACAGGCAGTTAGAGATCATTGACTGAGATTTGTTTGATCCAGGTCATTACACGGTTTTCTTAATTTGATACTGATAAAATATCAAGATTTTCTTAACAAATAAAAGTTATATTGACATTCCTTGCTATAGACCAATTTCACGAAAGCGCCATGTTGAAATCAAAGTGAGACTATCTGCTCTTTTGACGTAAGAGATGACGTGTCGCATGCAACATCACAAAGGTTTACTCCACCAATGACGCAAAAGCCATAACGTTACAGTACGGTGACGTCATGGTTTGAGTACCACGTCACAATGGGTGGCGTGTCAAGAGCATAAAGCCTCACGTAATTTCGCAGCGCCACCCCCTCCGTGAAAAAAGGTCTATGACGTTTGAGAAAGATGCATTTCATTTCTGCACTCACCAAATGGATGACACCGTTTGACGTCACGAATTACCACGTGTTGAATTATGTCATGCTGGACCGAGCTCGTTTGGTTTTAAATTTTCTATGAGCTTTAGGTGATATGACATGTATTATGATTTCGATAAAAATAATATTACACATAGAAGTGTGAATACCATTATTATGCCCACGTGAATGGTGGAAGTTATAACCCACAATTCCATCTCGCGGTTGAACATTTCCACCACTCACTCGAGCAATATAATTGGTATTCAAACTTCACTGTGTAATATCCATTATATCATCATTTGTATGTGAAGAGATGAAATATACAAACTCTTTCACATACACAGAACCAATTAGCAAACGTTGACCTGTTCTGTTGACCTTAGTTTTAAGATCACTGGAGACAATAACAGCGTAGGTCCGATATTAAAGACTAAAGAACTGTTTGAGAATCCCATCAGTCTTAATTAACATTGTGGCTTAAGTTTTCTTGAGATTCGTGTTTCCAATATAAAGCTCCACTAATCGTTTTAGGCTCTACTATTCAATTATTTAATTCAAAATATAATCAAGTAATTGGGCAGACAAAACCTGATATAAAGCTGAAATCGTTATTTGATTTTCTCCACCATTAAGCCATGATACAAGCTTTCGTTTCATTTTGTAACAACAGTTGTGAGATGCACACAACTTCTTGTTAATTGCCTTTGCTAAGTTGCTTCGTAGACCGTATTCATCAAGCTTCATAAGTATTTTTTAAAATTTAAAAGAACTTGGCCAATTTTCAAACCCCAGTTTAGTGCTGCACATGTACAGATACATATAATCTTTCGTAATATTCGATATTTATTTTTTTTACATAGGAAAATGGTGGAAATGTGAAAAAATATTTCTTAACTTTAATTCATACTTAAGTACCTTAACAAATCCGGTCACAAAACATGTTTCCCTTATTTACAGATGAATATTACGGACGTTTTACTTTGTTTCAGCTGAAGTATGTAACACAATTAAAAACGGAGCTGTCAATTTGAAAACTTAAATATACACGATCCTTTCGTCAAATAAATAGAGAAACTTCAGCGATGAACTGATTAACGTAATTAGAAATATGCACCAATCACACCTGAACAATACCTGAAGGCAAACGGCAAACAAGCTTTAATCCAATGGCACAATACAAAGTGAAAATGAAAAAAAAAAAAACATAAAATGTATTCAGTATTTTACTTGCAGATATGTTATGTCATTCATCCTCCCCCACCTCCCCCTACTAAAATCTTTACTCTGGCAAAATTAGGAGTTTACGATGTTAAGTTTTGACGCATTCCTGGACTTAATTGTAAGTTAATGTACCTGTTGTAGGGCACTAGAAATCATCAAGTGAAAATGAACAGGAATTTGGTTTTAAGCTAGAATCCCAGATTTGTATCTGAGGATATTTGGGCGATATAAGGTCACTGTTAGAAAGCATGAACACTTTGGCTCGGATGATAATACAATGTATGCTCTGATACTGAAGACACTGAATGTTTACACATTTACATAGAAATGCTTCCCTAACGTATTCACAGGGATTATTGAGTGCTACATGTATATAAGAACCCGCAGATATAAACCAATTAGCGCCCCAAGGTGAATTTAACCCCGTATCGTCTGTTTGTTCTCCAGACAAAAATCATCTTAGGAGGACTCGTAGTATTAAAGTTAAGCAATTTATTTTTGCACAGTTGCCATAAACCGTTATCGAGAAGGAGCATGCTGTTTCACGGATACATATTGTTTGACAGATTGCATTTCAAAGATCGGCTAAGTTATTAAAATAAAAGTTACAATATACAATGCAGTGCCAATCCACCCTTTTCAAATGCTGGATTTTAACCAGCCGTTACGTAGGGCTATATTGTTGAAAAAATAATTTGACCCTCGCTATTGTATTTATTCAACGGATGTTTGCCCTGTTTCAGTTAAGGTATGTAACAAAATTAAAAACGGAGCTGTCATTGCTGATAAAACTGTTCATCTACCAAACAGCTTGCTTGCCAATTGTAAACAACCAGACAATGCATTTGAGAGAGGGGGATAGTGTGTTTGTGTGTTTCCATGCTTCGGTATGTTGTTTAATAATGGACATTGTTGCTCATTTGGTGCTGACTGTTCTTCAATAGATGAATCGCGTGCTCGGTGTATTTAGTGATCTAATCCGTTTACAAATAGGATGGGTAGACTACATTAAGTTATAATTGGCTATTAATTCGTAAAAATTCTCTTTAACTTGCAAATCGGAAAGACGCTTTCGTGTAGGTTTAACCAAATCAACTAATTATACAGTTTAACTGTCACATCTTGGCTGGTGTGGTGCCATATAATATATGCATTTATAAAATACAGTAATTCCCATTGAATAATTGTACATGGTAGACCAAAGTCTCAACTCCGAGAAACGACAAGATTCATCATATGGGCATTTACCAAACATATTCGATTATTTCGATTTACTTACTTGATATGATATATCGTGGCCCAATAGTTAAAAAAAGAATATTTCAGAAATCTTGACACCACAATCCAAGTTTCTAAGTTTTAATCGGTCTGTCGCCAGGATACAGATTTCGGTTTTATCAACGACATCTCTAAATGGAGAATTTATTGTAAAAGTTGTTTGCCTTATGCGTTGGTGTCTCTAATGTAAAACTAGAGTAAAAAAATAACAATTAATATATAGATAATCCACATTGTGCCCTTAAAGTCACTGAGATATTCGCAGTGTATCGTTGCCATCAAGTTCTCCTGTGTATAAACATATTTTACTAATCAGCTCTGTCATGTTACACAGGAAAATTGAGAAAGGTTTAATCTGATCATGTTGGCCGGACAAAGCTCTATATTAATTCGGTCATAAAGTGATTAATACGGTTTCGATATTTTTTGTTGTCTTCGATATAAAGTTTGTCTGAGAGTTATCCAACACTGTTAAGTAAAATATGACTTCAGTGTTCTTATTATTGTTCATAATGACGAGACTCAATAATCTTCACAGTCTCTACAATGACATTATACAATTAATAGCTTTTATAAAACTGTGCATACATCAAACTTGTAAACAGACTTGATTTTATGTATTTACCTCGAATACAATTTTTCTTTTCAAGTTTATGAATTGTCTCATCAAATTTAAATTAGACCTATACAATTTTAATATAAATGATACATGTAGTCTTTGTGGTGAATCATGAGTGACTGGGCGTGGGAATAAATAACATTAGTTCCAAATCCAAATCCAATTAATTGTACCTAAAAGCGTCATAATTATAACTTACCGTAGACATTAACAAAGAGTGGTGATGGAAGTGGTTTCAAAGAGGTGGTTATAGGTTAATAAATCATATAGGGTATATACATCACGCTGTTTACAGATACAGATTTATGATATGAGCCGGGTTCGGAGACAGTTTTCCTGGGCTTTAAATTACACACCGAAAGTGAAAAACGCACAACTATATTTAAAATGTTATCGTGGGAAAAGACTTTCAAAAAGAGGTTTTATTAATATGCTGATTAGAACAAGTGGTAAAGTGTTAAAAACAATGAGACTTTTACTGTCCATGTCTGTTCCATAGACTGTTAAGTCAACATCATGAATCTATTACAGATCAAACAGAGCAAGGCCTTCATGTAACACAAGATCAATTAGAATATGGTGGTCTGTTCAGTTAACCGGACATAGCTTTATAGCAGTTCGACACAATGATTAAGTATGTCTGATATTAATTGTGTCTTTGCCCGATTCAGCAATCTTTATTCACAACGTCACTTGAGCGTTTTGGGGATCAGAGTTTCCAATGAATAGCCACATTAATCTTCTCGGCCTCTCCAACGCCATTATTTAATTACTCACCTTGTCAAACGGAACAGGTTGAAATGGTTGCCTTGACCTTGACAATTAGTTAGTCTTAACGTGTAGGGTCTGATGTGTTTCATAAAAATAAAAACACTTTTCCGTCTGGGTTATAAATTATAATAATATATTTCTCATTTGAATCTGATTAAGGGTGGGTTACTGGTAATTGAGAGCATTGTCGGGGGTCATTGATAAATATCTTATTGCCCATCGAACGCTTGCAACCGAATGTCAAAAAGACATATTTAGCTCGTACATGTGCCATCTAATTCCTGTTAAGCCCACATTATGCCGAAAGACAATATAAGCTCCTCGAATAGATAAGTGAACAGACCTACATCAAGAACTGTGCACAGAGAAAGACACCAACGTATCCACTTTATTCGTTTTAATCAGCCTCACACGAATTTTCACATCACGATATCGCAAATGAAAAGAACATACATGAGTAAAACATTAAACGTGTCTCATACATACACTTCATGCCATTTGTAAATAGATCACATCCCACTACAACCGAACACTTCATACAATTTCCGTTGTTTAGTTTAAGCTTAACCCATTGTTTTGTTATTAGCTTTGAAAATGTTAATGGTCAGGCTATAGTCACAGTGAGAATAAGTTTCGTGCTACAAGTAATAGCAGGTTAGGGAATATATTTCAGCCCCATACAATTCGCTTGATTGGTGCAAGAAAGCCAGCATTATGCTTTGTTACAAATAATCACAAATGCTTGCAGAGGGTAATCAATCCAGCCACACAAATACAATCATATTTTAATAGCCTTGTCAGTGCGAAGTGACGACGCTTGGAGTTAATCCACACTTATTATAAAAAGCATGTAAAACTTCGGTGTTTGTTTGATAATGCAGTTTATATGTGCTTATAAATAACAAAGGCCTGGAAATGGTAAATACACGTAATCTACTAATTGACATGCCTGACCAAACACAATGGTTAGCATATTGTGTTAAAGGGAGAGTTAGCTGCAGAGACATGTACCCCTTCCTTGATAATGCGGAGTCAGAACGTGGCAGAGTTTACTGTACCAGAAGGACTTTAATAGAAATATAATGTATAAATAGTATGAAAAGAAAGATTGAATGCAACAGTTTTCTTAAATGTTGAGAGTGTGGACAACCTTTTCTCATGCCACAATAGTTTGTACATCGCTGCCTTAACTTTTTCTAAAAACTCTTCACTTTTTTATGTTTTTATTCCTCACTTTACGCAACTTTGATATCACAAAGGTGCAATTTATCACATTGAAATTAAATTATATGATCCAACAATATCCTCCTGCTCGTTCAGCTGAGTTCCCTCGAACCGATCTAAACCTCTGTGATATTCAATCAGTGTGTACTCATGAACATCTGACTGGCCCATTGACAGATACAGTAAAGTCATGTTCCACTTAAACAGAACTGTCTGATATAAACCAATTTTTGTCGGAAGTTACAAAACTGCACACAATCGTTTCAATACAACGTTACATAGTTCTTTCTCAGTCTGGTGTTTTGTTTAAACCTATTTACGTCCGAAGGTCCCAGGTGTACCAAAGATGGCCTTGATCTGGAGCCATTTCTCGTCAGCTAGCTGGTAATTAAGTTGGGTTTCTGCTGACTGAATGGTTGATCAGTGTTAACTGAGTTTTGTATAGACTGTATTGCAAAATACATGCAGTACTTGTAACATATAGATGGAAATAAGTCCAATCAATCAAATATATACGTTTTAGGTTTACAGTTGGTAAGAAGTGAAGACGCTACAAGTGCCAGAGGGTGGTATGAAGTTAAAATAAGAAGTCAATAGTGGTTCCCATCATTGGCAGTTCAAATAAATGTTATGTTATTTGATCATGTATTTTGCTTTCGAGTGTAAATGATCAAGATCAGTATACGCAAAATACACGTATTTCTTTGTTAAATGTATCGGGCCCTACAGTGTCCGGAGGTTGAAGGAAACAGCATGATGTGAATAGCTGGAAATGTTGTTTTTAGTGTATTATTTTGTGTCTTATTGCCAACGTAAACATATACCCCTGAAACAGCTTTTGCCCACTGTTCATCATTATTAACCTTAATGGTCTATGAAGGATATTCACAATCCAAGTCTATCTATAGAACGTTCATTTGCTTTCATCTGGCCCTCAAATAGTCTGCAAATTTTGCCTCCACTGTTGACCCTTTGGTTATATATAACAAAAGAAATAAAAACAAATATATTAAGCGTCGATAGGTTTACTATATACAACTGTGACAAAACGTTCTTGACATCCCACGATGGTTAACATCTAAGGAGATAGATTGCCTTCATCAGCTTACAAAATAGACATATGTGGTTCTTGTAGTTAAACTGGTTTATAACAGCATCGCGTGATGTATTGAAATAATTTAACTACACGACAGCACGACATAAATGAAGCATTACTCTCTCTCAATATAAAATTAATCACAACTTTGTTCTACTTATTTCTCGGATGAAATTGGATTTAACACATTCAGAAACTCTCCCTAAAGAAAAACTCAGTATTATTCTTACATAACAAAATAAATACTAAATTAGTACTGAGTCGGTCAAAATCTGCAATAGGCTGTGCATCACATTTAAAGCTTTGAAGGAAAATAGTTGTCATATATAATAAAGCGAATTCCAGATATAACATTTACATCATTTCAATC
>JAVFBZ010165800.1:0-10565 GCA_032466195.1 Katharina tunicata
TTACCGATGATTGGCATAAAACCGTATAGTCAGTACCGATGATTGGCATAAAATCTTACTAATCATTAGCGATAATTGGTATAAAACCTTTTAATCAGTCTTTTGTCTCACTTTGAGAACACACTAGGTTACGTGACGCTGCATTTGAATATACTATACACTTGTTTGCAATGGAGAATTGAAAAAGCCCTGTTGTCAGCGATGATTAAATAGTTGGTCTTAAAAGCCATGGTTCGGTCTATCTCGCAAATTTTAGTGCGGGTATATTTCCACCATAAACAATGACAACAACAAGGTCAATAGATTGATGTGTTTTGCTCTGTCGGAAAATTAATGTTTCCCTAATGTACTGAAAACATGAATGTTAGTCCCAAACATACTTTAAGGAACAAATTTACATAAAAAGGTCCATTGATTCACATCGGTGACCTTGTATGTAATGACGGGACATTTGGAATATAGGCGTGAAGGTCATAGCGAGGCCAGCTGACTCTTAATTGACCTGATGAATCGACCTTTGACACCAGTTCACCCAATATCACGTGATTTGACTCTCTTGGTGCATTGGGCGTTTTGTAGTTTGTTATGCTAAATAGTTCGATCTTATTTCTTTATTTTCTTTGCTATTACTTGCTCTATGGCGATTTTTATTGGTGCGGAAGGCACTTCATGTCCCATAGGAGACGTTTATCTACATGCCATAAAATATATACCTCTGGTGGGCTTCAAAATGGTCAGTCATCACGCAGTATCCGATTATCGGAAGGCACCGGAGATAGACGTTGTGGAACAAGAATGAATAAGGAATATTCATCGGACACGTGATACTTATCGATAAATATGAGTTTTAATCAAAGGCACGTTATCGTCGAGACAGCCAGCACAAGAGTATCTGCAGAATTAAATTAAAATTGCTTCCATGGTAAATTGTCACTTACCTATATATTTCAGATTACTTGGAGCTAATGAATGTTAAACCATCATCAAAATGAACTCTCAAGTACGCTAACTTTGAAAATACTCCCATTAATTATATACGTTAATGTTATTATATAAAAAATTTCTGAGCAATAATTTGTTTAAATTATGATATATAGTGTACAGAATTAGTAATTTAGTATAGAACCACACGCAAATTTCTGTCCAAATTGTTCCTTTAATATTCAATAATATTGTCCGACAACAATAATTGCATCATTTTTTTTTATCGTTCCACAGTCATGATTTTGACTATCTAGACGATCTCAAAAGCCACACTAGCCACAGTTGCAAACATTTATTTAAAATCAACGTTTGTTGTTGGGATGATACTAAAAAGTCAGTGCCCGGCAACTGTACTAAAATGGTTTATCTGGATCAAAAGACACGTCTTGTTTACGCCTCAATTGAAGCGCGTTTCCTCTCTACAAGACTCTATCGTACACAAGGGTATTATAAAAAAAAAACGGCCACTAAAGTGGTCGAGGATTAATGGCATGAATGGAATGACGGTATAATGGTTATGAGAATGCTTTATACAGAAATTACCGTTATCGCTATATGATTTTATCTGCAAGGCAAATTATGAACAGCAAAAAGTCTAGGGTCTATCGTATTCTTGATAATTGTGTTGAGGTAGGCTACATACACAATCTACGATATATATTTGGCTTATTAACTTTATTTTAATCAAACTGTACACAGTAAGCCGTATACGGCTTATATCGTGTATATTTCATTCTTAAAATAATAAGTGAATCAGAAATTATATAATTACATTAATCAACACTAGTGATGAAGTAGTTGATAACATATTAAATATTTGCCTTGTTATCATAATGAAAATAATGATTTTTAACAAATTAAGATTATTACAACGTACATTGTACATGTGCGTACTTGTAAATATACTGGATCACATTATCTTGTATAATTATTTTCAATTATATAACTGATCTTAGAACAAATTTCAATATCAAACAAATTACACGTGCAGACGTTCGCACACAATTAGTTAAAAACAAACAATACTTCCATTAGCAAACAATAATGTTTCTAGACACAGGTTGTCGAACATGTTCAACCGGCAGGTGGCCATTCCAACATTTCTACGATATTTTTACAGTTGCTTTGTGATATTTTAAACTTTAAAGTAGAGTAGCCTGAACTATTACCCTTAAAGATTAAGACGTGTTACCTAAATCAGAATGTATTTCTACAACGGCCTGAAGTAGCCTGTTACCTTAAAATAAATCGTTTATGAATTATTCACCATATCAATACGAATGGTGTATCTAGTATATGAAATAAGACCACCATTACAACCTCGAAAATAGTTCTTAAAATAAAAAGTGCATTTTGTTCTTAATTTTTTTTCTATTCTTGCAAATTGATTGTTTAGTTTGATGGATTTATTGGTATTGATATGAAGCATTTGAGCGAAGATTTTGATCAGTTCGACATTAAAGCCTAAATATGTCCCATGTGGTGTATGGAGACTGTTGAGCGAGGCGTGATTCGGCTGTTGTTTACATTCTGAAGTTGGGTTGTCAGACCCCCATCCTCCTCAAAGGCGGCTAGTTCATCATGACCTCATGCCAAGCTTTTTTATCGTCTAATCGACAAGGAACGATTAAGTTATTTTTTTGTAGTTCAACATCGCCTATCTCCGATACCTTCCGTCCCCTCCGATAATCGGCTTTTGTGTAATGACAGGCCATTTTTCGCCCATTAGCAGTATATTTACCGCTGTAGGCAATACTTGTATCGCATGTAGATAAACGTATTATATAGGGCATCAAGTACATTCCGCGCCAATACAAATCGACATAGATCAGGTAACAGCAAAGGAAATGTAAAAAATAAAACAAAACTATTTAGCATAAAATAAGGTCGAAAGGGCCAATGCAACAAGAGAATCAAGTTACGTGAAAGAGTTTATATTTCTTCATAGGTCGATAAATCAGGTCAAGCATCCGCAGCCTCGTTATGATGTTCACAGCTATACTCAAAACGCCTAGTCATTCCATATAACGTCCGTCACCGAAGTTTATCAATAGACCGTTTTATATGATTAAGGTATGTGCCAGGTGTTTTCGCTAAAAGATGCTCAAGGAAATATTTGTCTTGCAATGCATTCCAAGTTAATACCTGATATGTTTCACTTACCATGCACATAACACGAAGTAACAAGGACGACGAACAACGGCTCACAAATCACATTGAAGCGAGAAACAATTTAAGGGGACGGACAGTCAAAGGGTCATAGCCAAAATATAGACCAAACTTATTGTTAACAAAACTGCTGTTACATATTTTTTACGAGTAATCGTTTTCCAATTAAAATTACTTCAACTACTGTAAGCATACTGTATTGTGGACTGTTCATGCTACATCTGTTTTAGTGATGATTGTCACTCAATAAATAAATATATTCTAAAATGTTGTTAATCAGATACATAACTTTTTTCTGTATGTATTTGTACAGTTCCTATTTTGCTAGGGTTAAATTTTAAGATATTTGTGTTATTTTTATCTGCAAGAATTACAAAAAAAGAAAAAAAAAAGTCACAAACAGTCCACCATGCATTTTACTAACAGTATTGCAATTTAAATGTATTTCATTAGAAAACGAAGAGTCCTACGAAAACATGAAATAGCAATTTTTTTAGCAACTTGATAGGGTCTTTCATTTTATTATGACTGATTTTTGTTTACTTCCCCATTAAGCTGCAGCCTTATCGGTGTGTCCAGGGAGGCGGTGCCAACACTATCTACTAAAAACAGTATTTATTATGAACACTATCTATTTTGAGTGATAAGAATTAAAACTATTTCGAATAAACTCAGCATTGTGCAACTTCTTCATTATATTTACATTAAGCGGGCATTGTTTCATAATTCAATTGATTGATTGGGGTTTTCCGCCGTGCTTAAGGTTATAACAGTTATATGACGGCGTGCCAGCCCAATGGTTGAAGAATTCATTTTATCACCGACAACATATAAGATGCGAAAATACATTTACAGGACAATAACTGGACACCGCAACAAATCAGCTACATGATGCCCCTTTAGCTCCGAGAGCATCACGGCACAGGAAGCTCCCACACAACCACCAACTTTCATAGATCGACAACGGGATTGATATTTATGTTAAAAACGAATAATGTTAAGTTGTAATAAAAGCCTCCATGAACTAATCCATGTAATAGGTTAATATATGACGCTACAGTAGGACATACAAAAAACTAAGACTCCAGTACTTACTTACTAAAAAGACTATTCAGAGATAACGGGATTTAATCACAAGTCTATAGTAACTGATACAGACATATCCAAACAGATAAAATACATATCTTTAGAGCGTGTAAGGTGGAGAGAGAAAGACCCTTTGATCTCCGCTGTCAGTAAGAATGGATACCTAACGTAATGCGCAGTCGTTTTGTTATATATCACATTCAACTTTTCAGATATCTATTCCAGCTCAAGATAGTCCCTTGTTTTCTAATATGTATCAATGCCTTTTATATATTGTCTTCTATAATAACGCATATTCGCCACTTATTCGGCTACTTGCGCATCTGACACAAGACTTTGCAGGTTCGGATAACAGTTATAGAGAAATCAGGGGGCGTTGTGTAATGTATATAACTGACCAACAACTTTTGTAGGGCACTTCTATTGAAAACTGCTAAAAAACGTCTTTACTGACTCACCCCAATCCACGTTATTATTTATAAATAAATAACAAACAAAAAAACAGACACACAAAAATTCGTCAGTATTTAACTGATACCATATAATCTGCATTGGGAAGTTTTATTTAGATCACCACCATTAAGACGTCCGCCGCCGCAGCCGCATGACCGAATAACCTTAAGTAAGACACAAACCCATCATACGAAGCCAACACGATCAAAGCTTGTGTACGTTTATTTAGACATGACACTTTCCAAGCGTAACATAACGAGATGTAGAGCGATCACTTTGTAGTCGTTGAGCTGTTTTGATCTTGATTGAGAAATGTACGAGTGCACTCTTAACTAGAAATGGAGGAGTTTTTCACGTAGCGATTTATGGCTAAAGTGAAAAACTTTTAAAATATTAGTATATAAAGTCGGTTGGCTGCAATTAAGATTTGAAATAGACATTTATTTGCTGTACAGCTAAATCCAGGGTGGCACCCGGCTTAGCTTAAACATTATCAAATAAACTTTAATTTTATTTGGAAAATTAACCCTTTTTAATTTTTCGGTAATATGAAACAAAATGCCGGGAAAACGGATACATATCAATAATGTGTTCTATAAGGGCTTTCTCTCCAGTAAAATCCAGGGTGGTACCCTGTTTAGTTTAAAAATTATACCATGAAACTTATTTTAATTTCAGTACAAATATTGAATAGGGAACTAGGAACTGGGACCTACCTTCAATTGAATAAGGAACTGGGAACTGGGAACCAACTTCAGTCGCTCCCAAACCAATCGATATTTCTATGTAACTTATACTTACATTCGAATCTAACAGAGAAAAATGACATGCGCACTTCATGGCTTCGCTTCTTCGCATCGCAGCTTCGCTCCTTCGCATCGCAACTTCGCTTCTTCGTTTCTTCGCATCGCAACTTCGCTTCTTCGCTCCTTCGCATCACAACTTCGCTTCTTCGCATCGCAACTTCGCTTCAGCGCATCACAACTTCGCTCCTTCGCATCGCAACTTCGCTTCTTCGCATTGCAACTTCGCTCCATCGCATCGCAACTTCGTTCCTTCGCATCGCAACTTCGCTCCTTCGCATCGCAACTTCGCTCCTTTGCATCGCAACTTCGCTTCTACGTTTCTTCGCTCCTTCGCATCGCAACTTCGCTTCTTCGCTCCTTTGCATCGCAACTTCACTCCTTCGCATCGCAACTTCGCTCCTTCGCAACGTAACTTCGCTTCTTCGCATCGCAACTTCGCTCCTTCGCTTCTTCGGGTTTGTAAAACACACAGAGGCAGTTTGGCCCTTCTCAGCCATCATATTTATCGCATGTTATGTCTGTTTATCTGTATCTCTTCAAATGTCATATTTGTTTATAACTTAACCTGTGAACATCGATGGATTTCAACGAAGGGTTAGATCGACAATAGTCCGACCTTTTATCAATGTCAAATATCTGAAAAATGTCAAAACCCTCATAAAAAAATCCTGATGCCTGCGCTTTCTCGGGTTTTAACTTGGTACCTAATGACTGTAGAGGTTGTGAACATGCAACTATCACCTCTACCTGTATTTTAAATCTCTGAATCAGAAAAGAACAACCTTATCAAGATTTGCTTTCAACACAGGCGAACTGGAGAGCGATAAGTGTTTTACGAATAGTACGTACAAGGAAAAAACCCAAGAATAGATTGTTTGCCTTTTGTTTGATTGGTGTTTAACGTCATAGTCAAGAGTATTTTACCTTTATGACGACTTTGCGTTTCCGGTGTATGGGGAAAAACCGGGAAGAAACCTCGTAAAAAAACAACCCATGAACTCGAACTCCGCAACCACCAGAAAACTTCCCTTATATACTTAAGGTCCACAGGGAGGGTCGTACCTATTCCTGGTTCAGTGAAGCGGGCTTCGTAGTCCAAGACTCAACCACAGGGCCACGGTGCGGCCCCCCAAGAATAGATAAATAATAGTGAAACAATTTAAGATACGATACAAGCTAATCAAGAGAACAACAAAGAAGAAAACAACAACTGCAACACACAAAAATAAATCCGAAAATATATCAACATGAAATGGAGGGGAATGTACGTTATGTGGCTACTTATAAAGTTGTAAAGTAACAGGCCGCGTCGTGGCTCAGTCGGTGGAGCCTTGCGACGTTAAACGACTGGAGTTTGCTGGATACCTTTAAGAGGTTTCTTGTCGGTTTTCCACTATACACCAGCAACCTTGAACCCAAACTTGAACCCAAGGTTGCCATATAAAAGTCAAATAGAATGATTACGACGTTAAACAACAAGAAAATAAAATAAAATTATAGAAACTATACTGCTTGCTCTCAAACAAAACTCGAACAAAGAAAAATGTATTATTTATGGCACATTTTCTTCACATAGATTACTCAGTTAAATGCCTTTCAATCAACTTGTCATTAAAATACGGTTTTCACCATACAGGGTCAATGAAAGTCTTCTAATGAGAAAAAGTTCGATGTTAATCACCCATCACAAAATCAAGAAACAACGAGAAATAAATATCTTGTTTGAGTGGCATTTACAAGCTGGGTACATTACAAAAACATGAAGACTGAGATGGATTTTTAACTTCTGGATATATTGGTAAGCGACGTTTCGATCTAGATGCTAAGACCGTTTTCAAGCAAGCAAGTTCAAGCAAGCAAGACATACGTTAAAACGGATTATTTACGGTACGTATATTTCTGAAGACGGGAACAGTCTGTGCCAGTTTCTTCTTCAATCCGTATGAAATACAAATGAACTGGTTTATTTGTGTATTAAATACAAATGAAACAGCGTATTAACGGTACGTAGTTCGCCAGACGGAAACAGTCTGCTCGAGTTTCTACTTCAATGGCTATAAAAAAACAAATGAAAGCGATTATATGCGTTACGTATTTCTTGATAGAAAGAAAATCTATACGTTAAACAGTTCTCAAATCAAAATGGAATAAAGTAAATTAGATTATTTACGGTACGTTTTTCTTGACCCGGAGAAAGTCTGTGTAGGTTCGATGATTAATATGTACCAGGTACCAAAAGAGGATTTTGATCAAGTAGCCTACATCTTTAATGACTGTTATCTTATCACGATTTAAGTTCATTTGGGTATTTTACATTGCACAAATTATCGATGAGTGAGTTGGATTAGTTGACGTTTATATATCAAGCTTGTAGCCGCCGTTTATAAGCATTGCTCGGAGCTCCTAAGAGAAATTACTGCAAGTTACAATTTTTTTGAGTGGTCTTATTTGTTAACTTCAAGAAAATCGTCTCCGTAATTATATTTGGTTCCAACAAAAGTATATTAACGACTGACATTAGGTGTTTTGAGGATCTGACAACGTTAGTGTGTTAATATTTGTTGTACACAAACAATGATTCTAGTGTAAAAATTATAAGCAGATATTCGAAAATGGCAATGGACTTCAAAGTGAACGAAGCAAGGACTTTCTGGCATTTTTTTGTTTTGCTTTTTATTACAAATATTTGGACAGGTAAGTGGCATATTAAAGAGGTATTTTAAATTCATTCTGTTATATAACCAAAAACAAATTCGTACAAATTGCTTTTCGGAATTTAACTTAAAGATTTTTTTTTACATTTTGTATAGATAATTGATCGTGTTATGAATATACTAAAAAAAATAGTCCGTTTGAGTGAACGTTTTCCGGGGGAAAAAAGTTAATTTTTTGTGTAATTAACGGAATCTTTGGGTTAATTGATTTAATGGATTAGGTTATACGTTCAACTATCCCAACTTTTCCACATGGCTTTGGTTTGTAGCGTATTCTTTGCTATCCTTAACCCCATTTATGAATTGGGATGGAACAGACTCTCGAACGTCATTCGTCGTCGTATTCTATAGATTATAAAACAGTGTAAAATCAAAAATGAAGTTTTATCGTACGAGTGGAACGTTATCGTATTCTTCCAGGTTTCAAATAAACGTAGACAAGTACAATAAAACAACATATTGGATTCTACACGGTATAATTAAGAACAAATGTTCAAGTGACTGCAGTGCGTTGCCAATTTTGAGCAGTTGATTTGGACGAGTAAAGTTAATGAATATAGAAATATACAACTTTCCTAAAATTCGCAATCGCTTGATTCATTACTCTTTATTGATATTTTTTCCTACTATTATTTTTAAGGCTACCATTAAAATCATTACTCGTTTACAAAGTTCTGATCAACCGAGACTAAATTGATTAATAAGGATTTGTTCGGTGAAACATAATAAATTCGGTAAGTCAGTATATCGGAAAACATTTCTTCACAAGTATACTTTTTCTGCCTTTGAAATAAAAGTTTGTCGCATCCTCAAATTCCATTTTTCTGTCCTCATATTGGAAAAACGTTGATGAAGAGTTTTTTTTATGTCCTCTCATTATGATATTCAGTGTTTGTTTTTTTTTAATTTGTATTGTTAATTTATTAACTTTCTTTCACCTAATGTCCTAATTGAATAATAAATATAGTAAAATAACGGCAAACGTAACAACACCCGTTTTACCAATATATGAAACATATTTAGACCTAAGAGCAAGGCTGACCAATCACATTTATGAACATTTAACATTCTTAAATGTTTAAATATCCTAATTTTTTTTAATTATATTACATATATCTTTCAAATGGATTTAATTCTGGGAATTTTGTGACAGTTTTGCAAGATTAGCTATTCATTCAAAATAGGGATTCGTTATAACCGTGTCAACATTAAATTTTAACAATTTATCACATAGTAATTAATGAGTAATCCTTAGTTTATGAAACGTTGATAGAATATGTAAATGCTGAAGTGAAGATTACAGTTAATATTTAGGTGCTATGAATAATGAAATACAACCGGGTGTCTTTTTGAGATTACGCGCGATTGCTTCAGTCTAACATGCTTTCATTGGTTCACCTGAGCTTCCATGAATCTTATTGACTTTATTTGATTCACGTGAGTTTAAGTCAGTCTTATTGACTTTATTTGGTTCACCTGAGATTACATCAATCTTATTGACTTTATTTGATTCACGTGAGTTTAAGTCAGTCTTATTGACTTTATTTGGTTCACCTGAGATTACATCAATCTTACTGACTTTATTTGGTTCACCTGAGATTATATCAATCTTACTGACTTTATTTGGTTCACCTGAGATTACATCAATCTTACTGACTTTATTTGGTTCACCTGAGATTACATCAATCTTATTGACTTTATTTGGTTCACCTGAGATTACACCAATCTTACTGACTTTATTTGGTTCACCTGAGATTACACCAATCTTACTGGCTGTATTTGATTCACCTGAGATTACACCAATCTTACTGACTTTATTTGGTTCACCTGAGATTACATCAGTCTTACAGGCTTTATTTGGTTCACCTGAGATTACATCAATCTTACAGACTTTATTTGGTTCACCTGAGATTACACCAATCTTACTGATTTTATTTGGTTCACCTGAGATTACATCAATCTTACTGACTTTATTTGGTTCACCTGAGATTACACCAATCTTACTGGCTTTATTTGGTTCACCTGAGATTACATCAATCTTACTGACTTTATTTGGTTCACCTGAGATTACATCAATCTTACTGACTTTATTTGGTTCACCTGAGATTACATCAATCTCACTGACTTTATTTAGTTCACCTGAGATTACATCAATCTTAATGATTTATTTGGTTCACCTGAGATTACATCAATCTTATTGACTTTATTTGATTCACCTGAGATTACATCAATCTTACTGACTTTATTTAGTTCACCTGAGATTACATCAATCTTATTGACTTTATTTGGTTCACCTGAGATTACATCAATCTCACTGACTTTATTTAGTTCACCTGAGATTACATCAATCTTA
>JAVFBZ010165811.1:0-17100 GCA_032466195.1 Katharina tunicata
ATTCTGACAGATATTCAGAAATAGAATTATGAATATGGCGCTCAAGTATTTTTGATAATATTGGTAAAATTGAGATTATGAAGAAAAGAAGAAAAAGAAAAAAAAGAAAAAAACAGAAATGAAAGAAAAAGAAAAAAAAGAAAAAAGAAAAAAAAAAAGAAAAAGAAAAAAAACAAAAAAAAAACAATGTTATCGTTCATATTTAAAGAGATTGATTGATTGCGGTTTTGTGCTGTTCTTAATGTTATTTTACTTACAAGACCGGGCACAAGCCTATACATGTAAGGTACATGTAGAAAGCCAATCCCCTTAAAGAATCAATAGCTATTAATATATCAATCAGGTTACATACTGTTTATAGGTATAAAACTGTTTCATTTCTGCTCCAGAAACCCACAATTTGAGTGTTCTTCAAATGGATGTACATTTAATTTTTTCTGGTTTAAACAATTTTTGTATTTCCATAATAAACAAGTACACTTGTATAAATGTATAAATTTCAATAAACGTATACCAGAAGTCAGGACGATATGTAAAATTAGCATTCCCTAACTATATAAAAAGTTTTATTCACTTTTACAATCAGGGGTTAACATGTCAAAATGTTACTAATGTATCCTAAATATTACACTGCTCAATGTTGAAAGAAGTATCTTGAGAGCACCCCCCTCCCCCTCATACCAGAGAAAAGAAAAGAAAAAAACAACCTACCATATGTTGTGACATGAAACAAGAAAAACACTAGCTTAGGGCACGTTCACAATACCTGATGTATGGAGTATCTTTAATATATATGCGTGTGGACAGATCGTAAATCAATTTTAACACAGCTGTTCTCTATAACAGGACAGAGATAGCCAAGATCATTAGGCCGTAAAACAATCGATAAAATTCTCAAATTGATTTTCTTTTGCTCTTTATACATATATATAAAAAGCTATTAATTCACTTTTCATAAGAGAATAAATGAGAAGAAAAATATGCAATCAAGGGTATTAATTACATAAAGTCAATGTATTCCAACAAATAGGCCGGTGACAGAAACTCAAACAAATAATGTGATGTCAATTCAAGTGTTGAAAGACAATGTTCCTCCACTGCTAAGTTTGGTAACATGAAGTGAGTTTAAGACATAGCCAGAGAGTGATCTTAAATTGGGATGACAGAATACCATGTCAGTTATCTTAAATGGAGTCCAGAGTAGGTTTTGTAAGTTGATAAAAAAATTGTGGTAACAAAAATAATAAAGTGGGGTAATTAAAACAATTCCTTAATAATGTGTTGGTGTGGGTATAATTCGCCAATACAAGGTCAGTGGATAAGTAAAAAGTTAGTTGAATGTATTGGGCTAAAGATAAATTAAGTCCTGTAAAGAGTTAGTTGAATGTACTGGGTTAAAGATAAATTAAGTCCTGTAAAGAGTTAGTTGAATGTACTAGGTTAAAGATAAATTAAGTCCATCAAGAAATGGTCCTAGGATATGGCAGCTGAGTGGTTACTCATCAGAAAAACAATTTTCACAGGGATATTTATATCCAGAGCACACAAGGTTAATGCCCTGCTATATCACACATCAGGGAACATCAGATATATCACCAATTCACAACAGTGATGATACCATCTTAATGTCTTCTACCCCTTCTGAAGGATAAAAAGGTCAAAGATATCACAGGTTTTATTAGTAAACCCCAGCTATTGTTTCCCCACAAGTTAAATGTCTTGTACATTATTAATACAGTTAAATTTAGCTATGATATTTATATTATATTTATAATCATAATTATATGATATTTTTTTTCACTTTGAAATAAAAAACAAACTAAGGCTTGGTCAATGTGCTTTGATTGCATGGAACAAATTTCATTCATTTAATTAAACATTTGGTCTAAGAGTATGGCTTTAAATATTTCACTCCACAAAAGAAACAGATAGAGATAGCATTAGTTTTATTAATAAGGATGATTACAAAGTGACTATTCTCACAAACAGAATTCTCAAAGATGAGTAACAGAGGCAAAATCTGATAATACCACCATCTTGTCATGAACAAACAAATTAAAGGGAACTTTGTCATTCTTCAAGTTGTTTAGTCTACTATTAGTGGCATGATTGATCTCCGCTACTTGGATTGTTGCCAGGGTACTCCGCCTGAATAGTAGATTATGTAGACAGAGGTTTCCATGTTGTCTCGCCTTCAGCCAAGAATATTGCTCCCAAATTTATTGACTTAAGATTGTAGGAGGTGGGTAGTGGTCATTGACAAGTACAGCATTCACTGGCGATGGACTTTGGCCGAGCTTATTGTAGTGTGATCAGGTTTAGAAAGGAGCTGATAGAATTGGTGGGAGTAGAATGAACAGTGGGGAGACAGAGTGTTATCAACTGGTCCCTTTCTCTACGATCCTGAAGACCAACAGGGAGAGCTTTTCCTGAAATGTGCCCTGTTGGATGGTTCTTATACACTGACTAACAATGCAGCTCTACTATTCAATGAAGCACAGCACGTAAACCAGATGTTCTCAAAGGCTCAATGGCCAGTTCTACAAAATGAGTAACATGATGGCCTTCAATGGCCAAATCACATTGAGCTTAGAACCCAAATTAACTTTCCATTCATCAATCAGGTTTTTAAACTTGTTAGAGAAAGACAGCTTTTGTTCGACTAATCTATTTTTCCTGCAATACTCAAGTTTCCTTTGCTACATAAGCAAATTCCCTGTAGGTAATATAGGTCGCAATGGCTATATTTGGAGTCGATTGAGATTGACAATCCCTATCATAAAAGTCCATCTAAAGAGCCTCGGTACACTCACACTGGTGTACTATACAAGCTGTAAGCTCAAAGAGGGCTTTGGAGGGAAGTAGTACCACAAGTAGTATTTATATAGTTATATAATACACAAGATTTATTGTATAACAAAAAATAAAACAGAATAATTACAATAAAAAACAAAACGCTCAAATGAGTCGCACTATAAGCCAGGATAAAATATTTTCAAGGTAACTGCAGGAAAGAAGGTTTATTCTCAGCCAACAGTTGACTTACGTCGACCAACAAGATTAGTGATTTTCAAATTAATGGCTGGAAATGAAAAAGCGGACAAACAAACCCATACCATAATAATCCCATCAAATGACGGGTATGTAAAAAGGTAGCAAGGATATGTTTTAAGCACAACATCGATCCACCCTTCAATGTTGCAATAGGGTTTGATAGTATTTTATTCTCACTTTATATGGTCAAGATGGCTAAATAAATAAACATAATTACAGCACCAGGTACTCATTAAAAGCTTCATATGAGAGTTACAAGTCGAAAAAATCTGAACGCCTTTGCTCGTTATATTGAGAGAAGCTTTTACTGATTTAATACCATCTTGTTTGGTAGAATAATCAGCACTTCTACAAAGATGTCAGGTGTGACACTAGAACTCATTCTACCAAAAAGAAATATCTCAGAGAACGATAATGCCACGGTGTTTTTGACAAGTAAATTCTGATAGCAACCCGTTCATTGGTAATAAACTGTCTGGGCTGCCAAACCTAAGCCTAGGCATAAGCCGCTGTAAAATCCATCTTGACAAAATGGGATTCAGTGATACACACAGATGGAAATCGCTTGTCGCTTTCTCTACACTACCCGGTCTTGATTGATTAACCAACGATCAGGTCATTGCAGGTGATTTTCTGTAAACCCTACACAAATGAAGGACAAAATTTACTACCACTATATGTTCACAGCTAAGCATACACATACTCAAAGATTAATCCAAATACAAGATACTTTCATATAGCACTACAATATCTAAAATTATAGAGAAAATCTATCTATCATATAGCCATTCACTATCACAAAATGTTTACAAACGGTTCGGATACCACACAACAGACATAGCTGATAATTGATGAGATATCAGCACGATAACAAGGGGGTATTTTACTTTGTCACCCTTCAACCGTGATAAATGACAACTTGCGGTTGATTTAGTGTTGAGTTCATTAAGTTTGCTTGTTTGATTGAGGATTTATGCCGTACTTGAGGTTATTTCACTTAAACAATGTCGTGCCAGCCCAATTGGTGAAGGAATCCACACTCAATAACACTGGTAACAGACAAATATGCCACGAGACAAGACCACAACAAATAGGCTTCCTGCATGATGCCCTAACATCAGAGAACACAAGGGCAAAGTAAGCTCCCACTCAACCACCTGCGAGCCCCATAGTTCAGTATGTACTCTGATGTGACTGTCATAGAAAGTTTTCAGAAAATATCTCTCTTGGGGCTTCCAAAATGTTTTTTCCCTCAGGTATGGAATGTTACATATAACATTTTCTTATAATTTATAATTAACATATATCAATATCATTTGCATTGATTGTTCTATATTTTAAAAAAGTCCCTATTGACTAAAACAGTAAGTATAAGAGAAATATGAAACATCATAATATGAAATTTCACAGAAAATCAAATAATGAATGCATAAAACAGCAATCAGATCCCAGGATTCCAAACTATCAATTCAATTCATTGACAAAATGAATGCATTTAGAGTGGCTAAGTTGTTAATTATAATCAGTCATTAATAATAGATATTACATGAAACATGGAACATGGAGAGCATGACCTAGGTTGTGTAATGTTCTCAACCAAAAACTATTAAATCGTTCTTCAATGAAATAAACAATGCTATAATATATAATGTCGTTTGCTTACCATAGGTATCTTATCTGGTAAGATGCTGAAGTTTGTCCTCACAGATAGTACAGACGGCAGGAAGTCAAAATTAGCTGTAAATGTCTCCATGTGTACAAACTATTCAGAAATGAAACATCTAATTTCTGTGCAAACCTTTTGGCCAACCTTGTTGACAAAATTCCTGGCACCTTAATTAGCCAAGCATCCAATAATACATACTTTCAGGAACAACCCTATGAGGGGGCTATGTGCTTGAAGGGTGAGGAAATTCCAACAGTAATTGAACTGTGACAATAATAGCATTAATAAACATAGAGCTAATTAGCCATTAGCCCATTTTAAATCATAGGCATGTATGTACAAATAAAGCCAGCTCAGAATCAAGAGAATCAGTTGTACAGAATCTTATACTAACTTATAGATCTACCTGCTATTATAGCCAATTATGAACCACACAACCTGTGACTAAAACAATACAAAATAACATGAAATAAAGAACCATTCTAGACAGACAATCAAAGAGAAGCCGTTACACAGGCCTAAAACAATTGATGCAGATTATTTTCACCCATCCAACTTTGTGGGCCATTAAGATGGACTGTTTTGTTCATTTTTCTCTTACCTTTTTGCCCTTGTAAAACCAAAAACAAACCTACTCCTAATCAGAGCCCACTCAGACCCCTCAATTTCTGATAACAGCGGTTATAAAACACCAGAATATTGAGTGGGGTGGAAAAGAGTAACTTGTGGTGCTTACGATACATTTATCTTCCTATTTAACCATGCTATCACCTTTCACAAAAGAACACATAAACTGTATTACCATATATGGTGTTTTGAAAGGTTTCTCTACATGTCTGCCTTTGGTCAGTCTTCGGGCAAACACCAGAAATGAGTCAGCATTTCCTCAATTTCAGGGATACATATACTATCACATAAGTACATTTAAGAATATAATTTGCATGATGACCTTGCAAGCTCCCAATGTCCTAATTCATTGAAGGAATTTACTTAAAATACTTACAAGAGCATAACAAAAAACTTACCTCTTCAGTCATTTTCTCCTGTTTTGCATCATTAGGCATTTTGTTTTGCTTTGTCTCAACCATTTTGTTCTGTGGAACCTCCTCAGACATCTTGTTCTGTTTAAGTTTATCCGTACATTTATTTCCCTTAACTCTATCAGTCATTTTGTTATGTGGCAAGGAGCTCTTCAATAAATCTTTTAAAAGCCAGTATCAGCCTATCTTCATAAACCTTTTTGGGTACAATGTATATTATATGGATAACAGTGTCTGGGATGCTCATTTATGTCATATTCACACGCACAATACTCCAAGGAGTAGATCAGTGTTATTGACACTTCCAGTAGTGAGAGTAATGAAGAAATGCTTTCATTCTGTGTTGTCTGATGATGAATACAACTATAGGTGATATCAGTGTCTGAACCTAACTTGGCTACCAGCTGACAATAGTTTTATCAAAAACAAAAATATTCCATCTATTCCCTGGTTAGATCCAAGAGGTCAAAACACGCCTATCTTATTAGATACATAAGGAGAAAATTCCACATATTCTTTACTTCCACATGTAGGTCGTACTACAAATGTCTCTGTCTCTGATACAACCAAAAGGAAAATATCATACCTGTCTCATTGAATGGACAGAATATGAAATACTCCTTACTTTCATGGTACATGTATATGAATCTACTTATTATAAAAGAAAGAGACTGTATCCAAATCAAATCTCTTTGGTTGTCCCATAAACCGCTCAAGAAACATTCCTATGCCAATGGTAAAACATTCATCATTCAAGGTTTTACTAGAATTAGTCATCTGAGGCTTTCTGTGAAATCCAGAGATCACATCGTCCTAGGAAGAGTATAGTTTCCATAATAAAAATCCAGAATATAATACTATTAGGAAAGTTACACGGAAATAAATCTGATACTTTGTACAGCCGTGGTTCTCCCATTTAATAAAAGACAAAACAAATAAAAACGATCAGCCAGAACACTTTACTGTCGCTTTCACACAATGATACTTTACAGTCATATCAAAATAGTTTTTGGGCTATTGATATCAGACACAGTCTTCCCAAGTGTTATCAGAAAAAACCCTGAGGTCAGGCGTGTATCTTATTCTGTGCTTCATAATACAGCCAGCTGGCTATACAATTTTGAGAACACCATGCCATTGAAGAGAAACCCAAATACAGGAGATACCAAAACAATATCATCATGTATTAAATACATGTACTTGGCAAAAACATAGCTACCTTTCGTCAGACTTCAGCAATACTGTCACAAGGTAGAGAAGTTCAGCTCATTGCTCGAAGTCTTATCGTCCAGAAATGAAGATTCTGGTCTGGTTCCAAGTCTAATATACCACCCTCATTAGAGAAACTTGATGATAAAACATTAATAGTGTAATTCAGCTAATATATGCTAAGGGGCATATCTAAACATTCTTAAGAGGACAGCAATGCAAATAAAGACATAGAGGAAACCAATCGCAAATACCACATTGTAATTTATGGAAATGAAGGAGTAAATTGAATCAGGGTCTAAGACAGGGTAATGGACGATTCCTATGCCAATGGTAGAACATTTATCATTCAAGTGTTTACTAGAATTAGTCATTCACTGCAGATAACAACAAAACAGGTTCAATAGTATGTATCTGTCAAAATCGGGTGAATTCAAGGCCAACCCTTAGGACGGCAGTAGAACAACTCAAAGTTATCAGGGAATCTGGATCGAAACTGCCATATACAATCAGAATAATGATGTATCTTCATCCCAGTAAACCTGCTGAAATCTGATTACAACATCTATATCATACAGGCTAGTTATTGGGCCATTCATGTATACATCACTTACAGGGATCTCTGGGCTTTATTGCTCAATCTCTGATACATGCTTCCAGCTATAATTAACCAGTACTATCATATCATACTTCAAACAGACAAAGAAAAAAACCATGGCAGAACCGCGAGGTATATCCGGGAAAATTGACACACGGCTATGACAGATTAATGAGATTCAGATCACCATCCTGGACACGTTCTATAGATGTATGCTCAATTAGGTCTGGTTTAGTTCCCCAGTTACTGCATCATAGGAGTCTCTTTTTTAGACTTGCCACTTGTTTTCTCCAACAGAAAATCAATAAACAACTCTTTCCTAATGAATTTTTCATAAGACCCCAAGGGAGCTTTTGGGTGGGTGTAAAACTGGTTACTTTGTAGGTACTTTTTTTAGTAACTGACAACAGCATGGACATAAATAAATTGATGGTTTTACATTGTGTACTTAACGTTTTCCGTCATAGGAGGGCATGTCAGAACATGGGTGAAGGAAATTGTCTACCTTGAGCAACATTGGCATCCAAGAAGTGAATATTTACAGAACAATAAACAGAACCTAACAAACAAATCAGCTTTATGATGCCCATTAGATCATCAGAGAGCACCAGCCACCCAGTATGAAAGGCGATGTTACTGATAATATTTTATGTCCCTCCAACAGCCAGCAGAAAAACGGATTAAACTGTGTTTGCTTGATGGAGATTTTGTGCCTTTTTTAATGTTTCGTTCATGAACAGCCATACATATACAGTTCATATGGCTTTTGGCTACCTATTTAAAGGCTTAGTGTAAAATTTTTGTGAACACAACTCAGTTTAATATAAATGCCACAGCATGGGTGCTAGCTATTCCGATAAACCCGGAAATAAATTAGCGGTAAAATTGGGTAAGTGTTAATAGGCAGGCAAAACATAACACAGAGTTGTTTTATTACCAGAAGTATTTTTTCTCTTTGTGGTTTTATGTAGAGGAGGCTGTTTCACTCAAATGAGCACTTTCTATACAAGACCACCATGAAAACAGTGAAAAATGGAGCATATAACATTGAAAGTGATACGAAAAATCAGTGTTCAATCTTAAGGTGTAAAAAAAACCATGAACATTCTTTCCAAATGTCTCTCTGTGTTGACAGTTGTTACATAGTAAGGAATTGTGAACATGAATCAAACAAAGGGTCTATAGCGATTCTTGTCTTAATTCATGCTTCATTCCCTTATCCTTCTGAAAGTAGAAACCAAGAAAATAATCCAGTTATAATCCACCAGGTTAATTTTGGGATAAATAAATCAAGCCTTTAGCATAAGAGCTGACAACATCCCAGAGGGGGGTGGGGGGGATATTAGTAGTATGTGCCCCCAAAAAAGAGCGATAGTTCATAAATTGTTTTGTTTGAAATTGTGTGCTCCTAACAAATTATAATAGATCAATTGATTCATTCAAACATTGGCTCACAAAATGTTGCACCGTCAATTTACAGTTCGTGTGAACTTAAGATTCACGTAAAAAGATGTCTGGTTTTGTGAAACAAATCTGAAGAACCAATCATTCTCGTAATATGTTACAAGAATTGCATAATGTCTGTTTCAAGTAATGATATTCTCCCAATCACCTTAGGTAATATTCATGTCCCGGAGGTTTAAATTAGAATTACTAGAAAACTCTAGACCTATAGACTTAATCCATGGACATATCACTTCAAACTTTAAATAAGTTGTCAAATTGACTGCAGAACGTCTTTACGTGTCATTTGAGCTCAGAAAGTATGTAGCTGGTTTCATCCTTTTTGGCCATCATTAGGCTATAAAACTTTATATTTCATTGATAAAACTTGGTGAAAGCAGCGACTAAATTTTTTAATGTACCGATTGACGACTAAGCTGTTGTTGCTTAATCCAACTGCATGTGGCATACTCTTGGCATGAATTTATTAAATTTAGAATAAGCTTTTGTCATTTGGAATCTGGAAAATTCAAGGTGTTCAAAACAAATTTGCTAAATTTTTATGTTAAATCTATTCATATTGTAAAAAATTCAAAAGCAAATGCATATCAATTTTATACGTTGAATGAAATTTTTTTTTGTTTCTTAGGCATTCGCTTTTATGCTGACTTCCTGGTTCAGCATATTTCACAGTGCACAAGGCTGTTCCACCAATCACCCTATGACAGAGGCCAACAGCTCAACAGAAAAATGTATGCAATTATCCCCAAGATAATGGGTGGCGATGATATCAGTGTAGATGGTATAATTACACACTCATTGCACCAGATGGCACTCACCTTTGCTTAAGATAAAATTAGGGCAACTGAAAATGTCCATATTATAAATCTTTAATATTGTTTAGTTAAAAATTCAATATTTCCTTGACAGCTTCTTTCCCTCACAAAATGACTTTTTAGATATTTTCTCTGACAAAGCTCTGACATTTAAATCTCTTTACCCTGACAAAGCTCTGATACACAAATTGGCAAAACGCTAACATCTATTAAAAAAACAGTGGCATGCTTTGCATTGATTTTAAACGGCCATTAGATACAGAAAATGTTTTCACCAAAGAGAATCCCATCAGAGACAACCACTAATTAAAGGATCATGAATCTTGAAAGAATTAGACCAATTCTATGATCAATAATGGTTTCCAGACACTTGAAAAAAAAAACAAGCTTTCTGCTAAAAATTTAGCTTGTACATGCAAAGAGCTGCTAATAATAAATGATCATCAAGTCTCAAAAAAAGAAACATTATCAAGTTTGAAACTCAGCATGCGTAGCATGGAAACTATAATGTTCACTATAATTATCACAAAACAAAAAGAAACACTTAATCTATCTACAAGGTCATTGGATCATGTTGTTTCAATTTATTTATTTCTTTGATTAGTGTTTACCACATTCTTAATGGTATTGTAATTATATGTCGCTTTTGTGTTGCGGTGTGAGGTACATGTAGTAAACGGGCAAGAAACCTTGCGTAAACCACTCCATGAAATCCGTAGCCACTGAAAAACTTCCCTTATATACCACCGGTTGACCAGTGCAGCCCTATTGTTTCAAACAAACAATATTATTACAATGGACTAAAATACTGTCATGGTCCTGATAAGTCAAACAGATCTCTATACTGCTTAAAATAAAACAAATAAAATGTTGATATAATGTTAAGTACCTGTTTTGTTAATGACACATGATTATAACTATGGTACTGTATCTAATGACATTAACAAGAGAAAAGATTGAAAATGAATGCAATATATATTTACTTGAAAATTTTATATATTTTAGCTGAAAATTTAAGTCCCAGCAACATTTATTTGACAAAAATTCTATTGACAACAATGTCATTCCAATCGTCCAAGTTTTGCCTTTCACATGTAGTATACTTTTATGCTACATCAAATATATTTTAACTAAGATGGGTACCAAAAACTGAGAACAAAATCAATCCTAGTCCCAAAGTTCTTTCGTTCCTTCCTAAGCGATTTGAAAAATACACAGAGGAATGTTAGCGAATCACAGAAATTCATATTCACATACACAAACCAATAGAGCCACTTCAAAGGACGATTTAAACCGCCGCAAATATAACTTGATTGGATGATTAGTGGAAAAAAGCCCTCAAATTACTTCCACAGTTTTTGCTCTTACGTCACTAAACTGTGTTACTTTATCAAAATTATCAACAATTTCTTAGCACTGCTCTGCCAGGATAGACTGACATAGTGCTACTGTGATACCCAATCACTTACTCAGCATGACGATTTTATAGAAGTCTTATTGCACAGGGAATAAATGAAACAGATTCTCTGTTTTATGGCTTGTACTAATATGTAATGACATTTTTTATTAAATGTAACCTAAAAAACACTAAAACGTCTTTTAACTTGAGACATCCCCTGTGACGGAAAGGCTCTCCTTTTTTTTGGTTAAGCATTCATGATAAATCTGTTGCCTTTATCAACAATTCAGGCTTTCACACTATGCTCTTTACCATCAGGGTGTAGCATTATACAATGTTCACCGAACAGAATGACTATACTCAGCTGACAATTCTATTACCCTAAATCCTCAACAAATTCGACCTAAAGGGCAAATGTTTTAAGTAATTTATTTAATTTATCAGTGTGCATTTGGAACTAAAACTTATATTTTCCGGTAGCTTTAAGTCTGAACTTTCAAGATTGTTTATAATCTACTTCTTAGCCTTTGCATTACTTGTGAAGAGGTAAAGGGTTGAATTTGTTGAGCATTTAGGGTACATTAATTTTGTTAAAGTCTTAAATGCAAGCTTTGTTGGTGTTGAAACAGATAACTAAGTTACATCAGGAATGATTTAAAGTAATCATGAGAATCAATCATGAAAATGGTGATGTAATGTAAATACTGCACTCTTTGATATTTGGTTCTTTACACTAATTTGTTTTATTAAGACTTCAACTAAATGAGAGATCAAACAGTTCTTTCTCGTTATGTTTTTCTGGCTTTAAAAATTGGTTCCCAGGAGGCCTTGGTACAAGAAATATGCTGAAGTTGAAAATTTCCAGAACCTCAAAATCGCTTACCACAAATACTTTAACCCTCATGTCCAGGCATACATTTTAAGTTATTTCCTGGTTAAAACATGTCAGTTAACATTTGGTTTGTTTTATTGGTGTTTTATGCTGTACCTTAAGGATTGAGTGATTGATCAAACAGAAGGGCTAAGCTGAACCAAACTGGGATTGACTGATTATCACACTGATCTTTATATTATTGTTGTTCATTCACAGATAATGAGCATAAATTCTGCATAAAAGACAGCTAACAAGGCAATATTAAAGTTTATCTGACAGCACGAAGGAAGAGGGTTAATGTGTATATAACAAGGGGAACGAGTGTTGGACGCAGAGTAGGTTGATAATCAATTATTTCAATGAGTACAGTAAGGAGTTGTTGATTAACAAAACACCAGGTAGAGCTATAAAAGAAAGCCTAGAGGGAGAACAATGCTACTGCATGCTGGGATACAGGTACCTTAGACACTAGCGCTACTACATAACACTGCATAATTTATGATGCTAGATAGTTTATTATTCATGTACACAAAGAGCTGATCTCAATCTACAGAAAAAATGCCTTCACAGAATTGTTCCCATACCAACGGCCAACTAAAACTACGCAAAGTAGTATACCTTTCTTCATGCTTACAGAAAAAATCTAATGATCGATATATTAGTACTAAATAGAATTACAATGTTTGGATTGTACAGGACGAAAATTGGTAGTATGTTTTTGTCTCCCATCATTTTGACCAGTTAGTTTGAGTTTTCTGCAGAGATTATTTGATCCCAAAATTAAAAAAAAAAACAAAAAAAAAAAAACCCCAATGGCCTGGTTTGAAATTTTGCAGAGTCCCCTCCAGCAAACGGATTGTGCAGCAAACAAAAGGAGTGCCCCTGGAGCAGTATAGCGTTAGTTATTCAGACGCTTTCTTCACTCTTGAAAAGAATAATTATATATTGTCACAGGTTTTGAAAAAAGCAACAACTTCCAAGCAGATTTTATGCTCATCGATAACTCTTTACAACATATGTGTAAGTGCTTATTAATAATTAACACCGCTCATATATTATGTGAGTCTTATGAGGTTTATTCTCCAATGAGAGAAAAATAGGACAAACAACATACGGCAAAAGTACCAACTAGAGCTTGTTCTGATTTTCCTGTTTCATCTCTCTGTGTACCCATTGAAATTGTGAGCCATTGAACTTAATTGAAGCTGTACCTTGCCACACCTTCTCCACTCAATCATTAATATTAGATGAATATGAGATAGAGGCAAGGAATATGCCATTAATAATTGGTGCAGAGAAAAAGAGAGGAGATTGTGAGGTTATAGATACGCTATAAATTTCTAATAGTCACTATCTATGTATCTCTAGAATGTCACATCACAGTCTGACATACCTAATAAAACCAGCCTTAAGAAGATGGGAAATGAAACTTGTAACATCATTCAATCTACTTCTCGTTGTACTTGGGTCAATTCACTCATATGGCAGAATTGTTGTGGCTAAAGGCAGTGTGTTTCCAGATTATGTACATGCTCCATACTTGATCCTTCCAATAGAGCTAACATGTGAAGTAACATTTCTTGTGGTGATAGTGTTGCTGCGTGTTTGAAAACACTTGTTATATAAGCGAAATACCTTTGAGTACAGTGTTAAAACCATTTCACTAATGAATCATATTACAGCATGCCAGCCATATCGACGAGACTGGCGAAGGACAAAACAACAGAAGTAAAAAAGAGGATACAAACCAGGACACCACAGCAAATGGGCTTGCTGATGTTCATATTAAAGCTTGTTCAACAATTTTGTGGGAAAGTGTCTTACAGTTTGAAAAGATTTGATTGTTTGATAGTAAGGTTATCTCTATCATATCAGTGTATAGAGTATGGCAGAGAAATACTTGAAGGAATGCACCTAGGAAATTATCTGCAACAAAAATGACAGCTGACAAGATATTTTCAGGACACGGACAGTGCAAATTATACTAAACAAAAACATAATTTGCTGTTACTGTTATAGAAATTTCCCACAGCCATTCAAAAACCTATATGCAATCGTAAAATCTTGCCGACCTCCTATGTTTGTAATAGACAAACAACCAGTGTACATGAATTTATGTCTAATGTTGTCTTTAGTATTGCTCTAATAAAGAAGAATGCCTACATAGGGCAAACAAAAAAGAAAACTGTTTTTACCTCACTTGCCATTAAGTCATTAAAGGAGATGGATTTAAAAATAAGACTTTGCCATCACTATCACGGGAAATCAATGCCGAGAAGCGTAAATAAATAATTCTCTTAAGAATCTGTTCCCTAAGTAAATAGTGATTTGCATGTCGTTCTAAAACAGTTAATTAACACTGTTTATGGTCATTTTCTAAATGGCAAAAAAATATGTCCTAGGCAAATATCTAAGAAAGTCCCATGAAGTTAAGATTATTTTTCTTAAACATGTAGGTCTTTGAAGTCAAGTAATCTAAAGCTAAAATATTACATGTTGCGTGCAATTCAGAAGAGAGGTAGTATGTATTTTGGTTAGGTCTAACAGGAAGAACAGGCCAGTGACCAGTGTCTGCAACAAGGTACAAACATGTAATCTAAAACTCAACTAAATGATTTTACCTGCAAGTCAGAAACAGTATTGTGGCTTACAGAATGTCCATAAATAACCAGATGCCAATTCATTTCCATTATTCACTTGATACTGCGGCACTTAAAATGGATAAAGACTTTTGTCTGACTCACCAAAGAAAAAGTTTATGATTATGTGAACTAGATAAGCAAACTGGCACATTTTCATTTCTGAGACTTTGTTGTATTTATGTTGAAAGATAAACATCAAGTTTAAGTGCCAACCTAGAAATACACATATGGAAATACCATAAGCATTGAAATCTTGGATGGATGTGTTGGGTTTTATGTTATTCTTGTCAAGAAGGTCGTCAAAAACAGAGCAAGTCAACATAGCACTAAAGCATGCCAGTCCCAGCGCTCAATGATTGATGCGATTATATGATACACTGACATCAAATGTACATCAATTTGTAAGGCAATACTTTCATCAAAACCGTCTTATCTTTCATCCATGTCTTTGGGTTAAACATGTTTGGTCCATTTCTCTTCCATAACGAGAGATATATGGAAATGAGGACAAGATATGAAGAGAGCTCTCAGGCCATTTATATTCAATACACAATCATTTCCTACTGAAGAATGTTTTTCAGACTCCTCAGAAATGGGACTTCAGCAACAATAACTGAACACACTGATCAAAATCTATCCAATAACTTTAAGTGTGACCAATCTAATCAACACCAGACGGCCATGTGTATAGACATAAATTTATGGCAGTTAACAAAATCATTTTAGGTCAGATTTATTGAACTATTCGAAAACATCACTTTCTCTGAAAGGACCAACTTTTATCGACAGAAATAAAAAAGACTGAACCTATTAATCCAGATAAAGTTTACAAGAAAAAAGGAACAGTGGAGTATAAAGAGCATAATCCAGGCTGATGAGTTCTAAAAAGTAATGTCATGATTAATGACAAATACACATGGTCACATTGTGATTCAATATTTGTATTTATTTTAAAGCTTTCTCAATGGTTTTAAAGTAAATTTTGTCAACAATTATCCATCTGTGACTTACTTCATTGTATTAAAGGAAGGAGCTTGCTTTATTATTTTTTTCACTGATTGAACTAAATAGCAGAATGAGAAGAAAAATGACACCAAAAATAGGCTTTGGTTCTAAAAGTTAAATTTGTGTGACTGGTATTACACCATACTTAAGGTATTGCAAGCAAGCCAAATATGTGGTCAATATAACCCTAAAGCTCCAGGTCATGAAACTGGAAAGACCCCAAAAACAGTACAATAAGGCAAAAAGTGGGGTTTTACAACACAAGACATCACAACAAATAGGTTTTGTTTCACACTTGGCTCAGAGAAGTCTAAACTGATTATTTGATTGATTGGGATTTTAAGTCGTATTTAAACTTATTTCACTTATATGGCCTGCAAGCTCAGTGGGCAAAAGATTACACACTCAACAACACTGGCAGCAGACAGTACATCTGCATTATCAATGACAAAATTGAAATGTTTTTCGTATTATAGTAGATAGAAGGAAAAAAACAACATTTTCATTATAAAAAGCTGGTATATCTGTCGATTCCTTGCTTATTGTTTCACCTCATGTTGGGAATAACTTCAGCCATATGCGGGTGGTGACATGAACTCAAACCAAGCCAGAGTACAGGAAATCATTGACAAGTTACTGAAATATGCAAGCGTAGTCAAAACACTTAGTAAAAGAAAAAACACCTCTTATATCTGACTTAAGACACATTATAAACAGACTATCAGAACACTTGGAGACATATAGTTACTAGTTAGGAATATGATAGTCTCATGACGATGTATGACCGTTAAGTGACCACTTTACCCAGTCTCTAATGAATTCCTTAAAGAAGTCCATAGAGACTATCCTTATAATTAACAGGTGAATGCCAGTTTTACCTTAAGGAAAATGTTACATAATAATAATAATTTAAAAGTCAAGAAATCTAATGAATAGAGACATCAGACAATTGGAGGAGGAAATTGTGAAATTAACAAAAGGGAATATCTAATGATGTTATATTTCTGTCGAAGTTGAAGTCGAAAGATTACCCTGGAGTTTATTCTAGGTCCTATTCCATGCAAGAATCAATCCATACATAATACATGTATAAAACTATATCTTCCTTAAAGTAGTAATAACCTGAACTGATTGAAGGCAAACATCATTATATCACATCAAGGCTTCTAGCCTGGGGTGTGCAAGGCTGTCATCGTAACACAATACGTTCCCAGTAATGTATAATAGGAATGCGAATTGGATAGATTGGAGCAGAAGACTGCATCACCATTACCTTCATCAGCTTGAAGATATAACTTGCACAATCAATTATGGTAAGTATAAACAAATTGCAC